>OY735260.1:5616001-5649937 GCA_963457715.1 Argyresthia albistria
CGGACGCCGCACCACTGGCCTGCAGTGGAACGCGAAAGCAAAATTATATAACTTACTAGCTGCCCGTTGCACGACTTCGCAGCGCGTTTTAGGTTCGATTTGTTGACCTGCCCCCCTACCGCGTACCCGCTGTCGGCATCGGTATCGTGTTTAAACGCACAAGAATGAACTTTATCATTATGACAATACGGCAAGTCAAACACGAAGCCGGTGCCGACAGCGGCTGCGCGGTTGGGCCCCTGTGTTGGGCATAATACTCATAATACTCAGATTTACGAAACTCTTTGCTTACAAACTGTATGTGTCGCAACGCACTGCTGTCTAACATAATTTCCGGTTCCGCGAGTTCCGCTTCCAACAGAGGTTGAACGAAGTAGTTTGAGTGATGCTAGATATATGGCTACCAACGCCATCTAGCGAAAGAGAGTGAACTTTCCATAAAAAAGTTATTTTGATTTTTTGGCTTTTTCTCTACGTTTTTCCTTAATTTTCTTTTTACCTAAACCACCTCCGGACTGACACAAATAAAACCCAATGGCATTATACACATCGGTTGGGTCAATTCACAGGAAAAGGAAGACTAACGCACAACATGTCATTTTTATAAGTATCGATAATGGAATCTCGGCATTCTCGCAGATCCGCTTTTCACATAGTAATCGGCGACTTAGAGTTGGCACCATTGTGCCTTTGCAATTCTGTATGGGATCATTCGTGACGCTACATTTGTGATTTGTGCTACGTTAAAAATGATGATGAGGATGTTCTCGCAAGTCCAGGCGTCTGATTCATTAATGTATACGTGACCTACGGAACCGTTAACTATTTGATCGTTGACGCCAATTTTGGACATTTTGTCCAAGCGCAATTTGTTACATTAAGAAATATTAATGCGTATAATGAACATACGTACCGATCAGTTGACAAACTCGCCTCCTAATAATTCTGTAGTTATCATCTTGTATCTTCAATTCTTGACTTAGAACATTCGTGAACCACTCATCGAAATCAACCTGAAACATAGCAAAGGAAACAACAACTTTAATTCATCTAACAAGTCGAGTAACAATGAGTAATCAACAAGATTTAAAGACAGGCTGTAAGACTGATTACAATCGCTGGCAGACTAATGTTTGGAATAATGTTTCATTTACTTCTACTTCATGTTTGCGTTTGACCCATCAGAACGCGTTTATAGGTGTTGGGAGTTGTCATATAATATGGGGTACTTTATTTACACAGGTGACTAAAGCCGCGCGATTTTCGCCACACGGCGATGCATCATGACTTACCAAGCGGACCAGCACTGCTGTGTCAATATGGTGGCCATCTGACACATTTGACAACATTCGCAACTCGCCACCGCCCAGCTCTCGACCCCCCGCCGGCGCCGGTGACGCCTGATCTAGAGTCGAGTCGTGCTTCCGTCCGCAACAGCCCTAAGGAATGGCCCTGCCGTGCACGGCTCTAGTAATGAACCGTGTCTCATGGCACTCACGTCGTCGTACAAGTCGAAGGCGCCGAGCCGCGCCGCGTTGTACACGGCGTCCTTCTTGAGCACGGCGCCCAGCTCGGCCGGCGCCGGCGGCTGCTGCTGCAGCGCTGCCAGCATGCGCACCAGCTCCACGGTCAGCTCGGCGCGGTGCTCGCGGATCAGCACCAGGAACAGCGCTTCTGTACACGGCTGTACAACATAATGCCAGTGTTAGCCCGGTCCAAGTGATATATTGAAGCTTGATTTTTCAATGGGACCACTGGCCGTCGGGCGTTATGAATAATGAGCGGTCGAAGTGATAAAGGGGTAACCTATTATGGACCATTGGGCGTCAACTTTTTTATTCGCGGCCACCGATATCTTTAATAATATTTGGTAGTATCTTCATTATATTTAAAGAGGAAGCATTGCTGTAAACAATTTCGAAACTGAGATAATACAGCTTCAATGTAACACTTTTTGTACTGAAAAAACTTTAAAGTGAGATATCTCAGCACCGAAATTATTACTCTATCGTAAGATTAGCTTGTTTTTAGTAGCTCTTTCAAAAATTTACAACTTTCATGAGTGGCCGCCAATACTCAAAATCGACCAAACTCTAAGGAAACTTCAAAACGACGCCAACTTTAGCCAATGCCATTTATCAAATTGACCAAAGCTCTTGGTCATTATTCATACTGCCCGGTTAATCAAATTGCCCGTGAAATCATCATCATGTATGTTATGTTTTTGCTTGTGTCTTGTAGTGACAGATGTAAGAAATGTACTTTACATCATCCGAGCTCAGAAAAGAGGGTTTGCAGTGGTTTTCCATATTCCGACCATATCCGGGAGTTCAAAAAAAATCATAACTTTTTTATTCTTAAATTTTTAGAAAAAAAAAAATTGTACATACATTTTATGTATTCTATAAAATAAAAATATAAAAATCGCAAAAAAAGAAATTTAAAAAAAAATCGTGGCTTTTTTTATTTTCTCCAAAAGTATTTAACTTTTAATTATATTTTTTATTATCCAAATAGAATTCAATACGCGTGTTTTGACACCCTAAACTTTCCCGTAGTCCTAAAACTTACAACTATAATAATTGACGATTGTGTATTCAAATCTGATAAGTAGGTATATACGTAAATTCGAAGTGTTGTGAGTTTTTGGGATATTTATATGTTTATGGTTCTGCGGTCCAGCACGGACAGATCCCCGCCGTTCTGGTCCACTGTCTAGTGGTGGTTAATATAACGTAAAGCCGTTAAAAGCAGCACGTTATTTACTTGTAACGAAAAGCGCGTGCTATTAGTCGAATCAGATAGAGCTATGTTATAATAACGAAACGGACCGAGGCTTTGCGTGCTGCTAGCGACAGCGGACTTTTTGTAGTGTTACGTTAAAAATAGCATAGCGCGGCGTGATCAGTCGACCGGTTGCTCGCGACCGCGCTGGATGTTGCGTGATTTCGCGCGCTTTCTCGACGAATCAACAATGCGTTCGACGCGTTCGTTTCGTTATAACTTAGCGTGTAAATTAGCATGCTAAATAAATTTAGCATATTCCATTTAGCATGTTAACAAAATATAGCCGTTATGACCACCACTACCACTGTCTGCCAGCCACCTTGACAATGTTTTCTGACCATCGTCGGACCGGCGGCGGCGATCTGCCCGCTGCTCTTTTCCCCGTTCGCGGCCGCCACTCTGTTCGAAATAATTTAGCCTATTCGTGTTGAGGGGGTGTAGTGTTGGCTACCAAGCGAGACAAGGATTCGAATACTGGCTGAAGAGGAAGATAAAGAAATCCCCAGGCCTTGGATGTTTACATGTTTGTGACATAACGGTTTCTGGTTTCCACGGCTCAGGGTATGGTATCCATTAAAACATTTACTCTGGACATTTCGGAATGAAATGGAACCCAAATAAACCGACCATTCATTCAAATAACAACCTGCTATCTCATTAACTCATTTCAGAACATGAACTACCTACGTCCTAAAGTAAGAGGAAAACTGAAAGCTAATGATGGCGCTTTGGTGACTGTACCTTGTTTACGTCAGTGTCAAGTACAGTGAGCTTCAAACTGAGATTCAAAGGAGAAATGCGACAGTAGCTGGAAAAAAAGCTCATTGCGGTAGAAAGGTAAACATGCAAAGAATTCGACGTTATGTTTCGCTAGCGGTTTATAATAGTAATAAATGTATCCCCTACTTTTACATTTGAAAGCTCTTCATTCAGGTCGCATGAAAGTTTCAAAACTTTGTTTACAAAAAACTACATACAATTTGACAGTTCCCGTGCCATATTGTAAGGAACAATCGCGAATGCCACCTAGCGTGAGAAATTGAGAGTTTTCCACCCAATTTCAGCCAAATCCATCAAGTACTGTCGGCTTGAAGGCGCAACAAACATCAAAACAGACATTAGTTTCACATACCCTGCGACTGTACTTCCAGCACTCTCCCGCCTCGTCTGTGGCGAAGCTCTCGGGCTCCGCGTCCCACAGCGCCAGGTCGTCGGCCGTCAGTGGCAGGTAGCTCTGGACCAGCGACCGACACACTTGCCGGACCGTGTCCGGTGACAGTACAGCAGATTTGAGATGCTCTGCCTGTAGTGTCACTGGGGGTGAAACGTGAAGGTTTGGACTTTCACTCCTGTTGTAAAAGGGATCATAATAATGATGGATGATGACAGCCTTAACATCCCGATTGGGGTATACAAAAATCGGTCAAGTGCGGGTCGGAATCGCACACGAAGGGTACCATACTATCGTATAAAACGTGCGCACTCAAAACAATAACCAGCCAAGTGCGAGTCGGACTCGCGCACGAAGGGTTCCGTACCATTATCTCTAAAAAACCGCAAAAAAAAAAAGTATGGGAGCCCCCCCTAAATATTAATTTAATTTTAATTTAATTATTTATTTTTTAAGTAAATAATATACTCAATATATTGTGAACATTTTAAGCGTCTACCTGCTACCATTATCAATATCGAGCAAAAATGAGCAAAAAAATCACGTTTGTTGTACATATGGGAGCCCCCTTAATATTAAATTTCTTTTGATTTTTAGTATTTGATGTTATAGCGGCAACAGAAATACATTATCTGTGAAAATTTCAACTTTCTAGCTACCACGGTTCATGAGATACAGCCTGGTGACAGACGGACGGACGGACGGACGGACGGACGGACGGACGGACGGACGGACAGCGGAGCCTTAGTAATAGGGTCCTGTTTGGCACCCTTCGGGTACGGTACCCTAAAAAGAGAGAAACTGTATGTACATTATCTTTAAATGGCCGCTACGGGTAGATAAAGATAACAATTGAAATGTAATTGTTATAAATTACCCACTCTGGTGAGATGGTAAGGGAATTAATTGAAGGGTCGGCAGACAAAAGAACATAAGTCATAAAAGTGAACTTTACAGGAGAAGGAAAAAACTGAATAAAAAACTATGTGTGTGTTGTTTGTATATTTTATGCATGTGTAATTATAACTACAGTATTAATTTGCCTAAACTATACAAAGACATTACATGCATAAAATATACAAACAACACACATAGTTTTTTATTCAGTTTTTCCTTCTCCTGTAAAGTTCACTTATGACTATGACTTATGTCCTTTTGTCTGCCGACCCTTCAATTATAGTGAGGAAATCTGCCCCTTAGAGAGAGGGATGACCTGATACCGTAAGTCTAGCCGTCAGGATTGGGTCAGACAGGATGATAATTCACATCTCCACCCACAACCATAGTAATCTGGGATAAAATAAGAGTGTCACATAATTGGCTCCCTAAAACACTGTGCACCGCACTCATGTCATGACTGACTGCAAGAAACTTGACCATACAATTAACAATAACAAGCTCTGTAATAGCTATAATGAGTAAGCAGCTTGGTATATCGCCTTATGATGTCTCTCCTAGCCATAACATTTGCATCATCTCTCACTTACACTCACACGCACACATAACCTCACACACGACGACAAAACCCTACACACACTTCCCTCCCCTCCCCTTCCGTCCCGTCCCGTCCAATATCTTATGTATATCACCCCTACCAATCATGCCTGGCCTATAAAATATAAGTCATTAATTGGCCTTTGTTTAGACTAAGTTATCCTGCCTGTGTTCAACTGTTTTTGTGCTGTTGACTTTGTAAATAATTAAATAAATACTTACATGGCTCCTTAACTTGCTTGCCACCTCCCTTCGACAACTTAAACTCAACACACTCCATTATCCCCTTCAGCAGATTCAGACATTGTATCGTGAACCTCTCATAGGTCAATGCCATGCCCTGCTCCGTGAAGCAGTAGTATAGAGTGAATTCCAAAGAAGATTGTATTAAAGGCACGTAGGAGAAGGGGTGGTTGGATAGAACGCCGAGGGCAACTTTCGTGAGGTGGATGATGAACTTTTCGCAGAGCTCCATAGGGTAGATTCCGCGGCCTTTTAGAAGTTTTCCTGGAAAGATTATTTATTTTGGTTTCGATGCTAAACGTAAATCCATGTCGTTAAAAGATGGCAAAGGGAAGTCCAAAAGGTTCACTCGCTATGGGGAAATATTTGAATGATATATTTGTATCCAGATCTTATCACAAACGCCTCGGACGAGGTAAGGGCCTGCGAGCCATAAATACTATTATTATCCTAGTTATGGCAGCAGTCAACCACCATTTTTAAGCATGTACCTACCATTTTTTCCTTGAATACTTTTATTATTATTATTATTTTATAAGCATCAAGCATCGTGTCGGATGAGAAATAGTGACGACGTCTTCAGCGATGCGGTTCGAGGCTCTACCTCCCGAGGTCCCGGGTTCTAATGTTTGCAAATAGGATCTTTTGGAACTTGCAACCATTAAGAATAAAATAATTAGACAGTCAGACTTTTTGGATTTATTGGACAGAAAGGGTAAAATACAGAAAAAATACTTTAAAAAATGGCTCATACTACAAGACTATGATAGAATAGAAAAATTGCTGTATAAATGTTAGAATAGATAATTTTAAATAAACTTCATTAACTACTTTAGGCACGATGTAACAAACTTTGCTGTGTCCCATGATACGGAGTAACTCTAATATGGGACACTAATCTACTACTGTATAATTGTACGTGCCTTCATTAAGACAAAACACATAGCACCTAAGTTAAGCTATGTTACACCATGTAAAGCTATGTGAGAGAACAAAATAAACCTTTTTGTATTTTTTGTATTTTGTATTAAATAAATGAATTGAAGTAATTTCCAAAGCTAGACCATTTGCAAGGTGATAAACAGTTAATTTGAATACCCTACCAATACTAAGTCCAATAAAGTAAAGCAATACTCACTACATTCCAAGCTGGTCTTCGCGCGATCAAACACCACATTCAGAAACGCCACCGCGTCTTGACTCTCGTGTGCTTTCCTAAACCCAAACACAGTCAGTTTCCTCAATATCCGGAGGCAGAGTAGTGCCTTTTCCAGGTGTTCTGTGATCACCTCCGTCGCGGCGCCATCTTGGATGTGGCGTAGGAAGAGTTCTGTGTTCTCGTGCCAAAGGTTGAGGATGTATGAGTAGACTGTGGTGGTAAGGTCCTGTTGGGAAGGTTGGTAACTCACGTTAAAGTCTGCAGATCCGTACTTTCAGACTTGTCTATCAGAACTTTCAGAGTCGTCATGTTTGTTGCTTTTATGTTGTGGCATGTCCGGACGATAAAATGGTTAACCCAATTGAAACAACATTATAGCTGCTGCTACCGTTTATAATTTATTGTCTCACACGTGGTCACATTGGGCTGCACAGAAGCAAACTGATGGATTTGCCAACGTGTGGATGGTATCACAGCAGTTTAGCCAATTGGCTAATACCAGAATTGCGAATTGGTTGGCCAACGTGAAGAGGGAATTTGAGCCTCGCTCAGGACCAAGGAAACTTGGCTTAGCAAGCTTGATTGCCATTGTTGCGTCTCTAATGCAGCATCTGGATTATCTTTTCTTATCAACTTTAGTACTAACTAGCTAGATGTTTAGCCATACGTTAAGATCAATTCACGAACCTGGAAGGTCTTCCTATCGCCAGCGAGCCGCTTGGACGCGAGCGCCTTCACCACATGGTGGAAGATCAGCAGAGAGCGATGCTGAACCAGCGGCTGCGGTGCCTTCAGTGCGCCAATCACTTCCGGGACCAGAGAAGGCCAGTACATTGGGCAGTCAAACCTGAGAGCAGAGCGGGTTTGAGCAACTGATTCACAGTCACATCACAGAGTTGCGGAGCAGGCCATAGGTTTATGGTTTTCTAAAATAATGGCATTTTTTCCCGGTACCTGATAGGCTTTGAGTCATAGCATTGCACTATCCAAGGTAGAATTACAAGTTGGTGATAAATAAGATAATTAGTTCGCGGCAATTTACTTTGGCACTAAGGTAGCACCTCTCTCTCCCACCTTACACTATGCGAGAACCAGAGGTCGCAGCTCGCTCAAAGCCAAATTACCTTAGCGCGGCGTGCATTTATCAAAATGCCCCAAAACGTAACATACGCAAGAAGTACGCTGGGTGGATTTGCTCGATGCAAAACTCATTATGGGTTAATAGAATCCCGCAAATCGTTTTTGGAAACACTTACCTAGCGATTTTGGATATCAGCACAGCCTGCTGCGTCGCAATCTGAGTGACCGGCTCACTCAATACATTCGACGTCAACAGACCCTGCCTTAGTTTCTGTTTTTCCTCGTCTGTGATGGCGTTTGGAGCGTTTTTCCGCCAGTAGCGGTCGACGCCATTCTTGAAGCACATAACAGCCAGCCAACGGACGTTCACATCAATGCTGTGGTTGGATAGGATGTCCTGGAGAAAATTTACACGAATGAATGAAAACGAAAGGGTGTAGTAGTAGCTGGATGGTAGTTTCACTATGAGGAGAATCCAATCTCCAGAACTGGGCTGTGAGACTAAATTAATCTAAGCAATAATTTTGATGAGTAAGATAATTTTTCGACTACCACTCAACCTACAGTGGAGTCGATTTTGAAGTTGAACTGTTTCCAAAGATGTTATGTATGGTCGCCTGCATCTAAAAGTATAAGGGCAGGTCATAGCCCGAGTGAATCCCGCTTATACTGCTTGTATACTTTTAGGTGCAGGCGACCGTACATACATAAACATAACACAACATGGACCAGAATGGCCGTATGAATTTAGGTCAAATGGGGCGAAACTGAAAATCAAGGCTTCCTACTCCAGCTGGTGCAGGAGTTTAAAATGGCTGAATTAGAAGGACAGCGCCGGGAAATGCATAAAGGCCCCTCTCAAGTGGGCCAGGTGCTGGCACTATAACCCTCTGATGAAGAAGAAGACAAAGAAGGGTTGGAGTGTAGATAAGGGGGCGCCCCTAGCTAGGAGCTTCCACCCTCTTATTGACACTCTGACCCAAAGAAGAAGGGGAGGTATATTTCCAGCAACAGAAACATACTGAGGATGATATACTTACCAACAAGACAGAGTAGAAGCCTGGTTCAATCTCCCATTCTTGCAGTTTCTTTTCTGCCGGCTTCAGCACCTCTGTATCCTGGCTGGTGGCCCGATTAAGTGTGTCCAGCACCAAGGCATAGATGTTGGGATCCATAGCCATCTTGTGCTGTGCACTGTACATTAACATAGTACTTATTAAAATAATAATAATAAAGCCGTTTATTTCTGAAGACAGTTTTTTTGCATTCTTAATTCTAGATTGTTCCTTGTATTCATAATATGTCTCGTCTCAGTGTGACTTTCGACAAAGACCTCTTCCAACGTCTTCCACTGTTCTTGTCCAACTGTCTGCCTCCTCATTCCACTGGTCTGCTGCTACTCTACACCAGTGCAGGCCCAAGGTCTGTTTGAGGTCGTCCTCCCACCTTCTCACTTGGCGGCTTCGGTTTCTTTTCCCTTCTCTTGGGTACCAGACCATTACCTGTTTACAGCCGCCATTATGTCTGGTCTGATCACAAACATTATGTTACACTATGTATATTGATGGGATGGACTGGATTCGAGGAAACTAGACAAACTACCACAATGACTGAATACTTAATAATAATATGATATAATATGACTTAATATGTCAAAGTTAAATCATTTATGTATAACCAGGAGTAACTGTTAGCAGATTTGCAATTATATAGTTGATCTAGTTCTAGATTAACAAAATACTTGAAGTTTGGTTGTTTAGCATAGGAATTGCAACTCAATATGAACTCTCTTGATTCTGTCACCTAGGGATACTTTTTGTTTTTCATAAAAACATGTCCTCTGATGGTAGAGGTAAACCTTCTGTATAGCAAACCAATATGCAACCGGTTTTAAATCGGAACTATAAATCAACTTCCATACGATGCGCTGATATCTAGGAGCAAGACTTTATCAATCAAAATACTTCAATAACAACAAGATATGACACCGTGAAAGGGCACAGCACATAACCTAACACAAATTACGTATTAGCAAACTTACGCTACTTATTAGTATCTCATGGCGAACACCAGCTCAGGCCGGATCTTTAAATACTCTAACCACGGTGAAAACTGACTAAAAATACCGTTTAATATGAAAATTCATGACGATCAGCAAAGAAAATTACAAAACCCGGAATGTACAAAACGACAAACGTCAAAAAAGTACGTTCCGTTCCACTGCAAAATAATTCATGTTAAAAAAACGGTCGCACCGTTCCGTTCTGCTTGAATTATTTAAGCGATTTTCTGATAGCCAATAAAAATAATTCTGAAAGCTGTCAACAGATAGCTTTATATCGACATGGGGTTAGGTTTAGATCACGGACACCTGATTTATGAGGGGGAAAGGGACGGAGGGGCTAGGGGGAGTGGAGGGGACCTCCCTCCTAAAGTTTCAGTTGTCGCAAACCAGGGGTTTCTTTTTATGAATTTTCATAAACCGTATTTTGAGGTCAGTTTTTACTTTTGGTTAATGAAAATATTCACAATATTGACAAAGCCATAATTTTGACGTTTTGTTAGGCCGATTTTCGTAGCAAATTACGTTTCGTTAACCAAAAATTTTATAATTTTTATTTTCGATTTCCAGAAACGCTAAGCATTTCCTCGCAAAAATAAAAGCACTTTGGTATGAAAAGTGACTGTCAGATATCCAGTAAACCCCTTTTTACAATAAAATTAAGTAGGTATGTACTATGTAAAAGCCAACATCTCGCTCCGACATCTAGTTACGAATTTAGAAGTTGTTTTTTTTTAAATCCCCCATTCCATGAAATCAAAAACCAAAAAGTATTAGTATACAGGTGTTCGGCAAAATATTATTTTTTTGAACGTCCTATTAATTTTGATGAGATTCTAATAAAATTTTACAACAAACAGAAAAAAAGTTTAACGAGTTAAAGACATGAAACTGACGAAATTCTAAAAATTACAAAAATCCTTGGAGCCTAGGCCAAATCTTTTGGCCTGGGTAGGTAGAAAATTACCCCAACTCCCATTTTTCTATGCAAAATGTTCTGCCGAACACCCTGTAGTAGTACAATCATTGGGGGGGAAATAGAGGCTCTGCCCTATAAAAGGTGGAAGAGAAGCAATTTTCGATTTGTATTGCTTAAGTATAGCCTAGCCATTAAAAATGCAAGTTTTCAACCTAGAGGAATGCGCGTTAGCCGCTATTTTGAATTGAAGGGGCCAAAATTTGTTCATTTTAGGGTTCCGTACCCGAAGGGTACCAAACGGGACCCTATTACTGAGACTTCGCTGTCCGTCGCACTGTTGTTCGCACAGAGATACTTATAGCTGTCATTAAAATGATCATAAAGACCAATCTCATCTCGGCTAGGCTAAAAAGACGGTTGGTGTGTTGGTGTATAAAATTAAGGATATTAGGTATATTATGCATAGGATGGATGGAATTTATAGAATGTGGTCAAAAAAGGGACCGTTGCGGTGGCACTAAGCTCGCAAGATGTTCTAACAAAGATATTTAAAATTTTAACCTCAGTTTAACTGATACTGCAGTTGTAGTCGTTTGCGTTCGTTTCGAGATTGCCGCTACCCCCGCTCCCATCCCATCCCATAGGTTAGAAATCTCAAAGCGAATGGCTAGAAGAATGTTAATAACTTTGATCAATATCAAAGAAAAAGGGCCCTCATACAAACATCTAAGTAATAAAGACTGATAATAAAATGCAGATAAGTTAATAAACAGATTCCTTATCTCCTAGGCCAATCTTGGCTGTACCTATCAGTTGATTAACCAATAACACCAAATAACAGAATGTGTTGGTTTGCCGAAATGGCGTGGGATAGTTGTAATATTTTTTTAAACAGTGGGTCATCGGGAGTGTTGTATACTGGTGATATTGTTACTGGCACCATTACTTTTGTATTCAAAAGTAAAAAGAATATTAATCGTAAGTGTTACCGCCTCCTTGCGTTAGTCCGCGTCACGAGAAAAATAACAGACAGATTGTGTGGACACAGCTTTTGCGAGGCTTTTGCATCACATCTTTCTATTGTAAAATATTAATTTCTCATAATCATAATCTCTGAATTCATTTCTCATTCGGTTACTAGGTACCAGCTCATTCAGTTCACCCATTCATCCTTAACATGCCTTCGATGGTCCTTCGAGCCGGATGTATCCATCACCTGAACACGTAAAGGGAGTATAGTATTCCTTTCTCTGTCTACGCCTGAACACAATACATCCATCCGATCCGGCTCGAACTCCAAAGAGGTACCCATCCCATCCCTAACCTAACTAATCTAATCCCACAACAAAACATGCATACGCATATACAAAAACGCCAGTCTCGCAGCCTGCGCAGTTTATTCTACCGTAAAAAGTTGTGAGATCTAATTTTAAACCAAGTCGGATAATTTAACCAGTATCTGTGCATGGTAGAATCTTTCCAACAACTTTATTATCGTATACTGTTAAGTAACTACCTAATTAGTTAACTAATAACATTTATAGTGATCGGATCAATATAAGACATCTTTATTTCTTCAATAATAATTAGAATGACTTGGCAATCGCACGTAGAAAAGTTGTCGACTATAGGACCGTGTGTGCAACGTAATGTACCTATTGCTCTCGCTCCGAAATAATTCGTTGTTTTCTTATTAGTTAAGTTTATCTTTATTTATAGATGTGTTGTGTTGAGTAATAATATTCATTTGTGCTCTGGGTGCTATAGAGTGGTCAGTTGAGCGCGATTGCCAAGTTATTCTAATTATTATTGAAGAAATAAAGATGTCTTATATTGATCCGATCACTATAAATGTTATTAGTTAACTAATTAGGTAGTTACTTAACAGTATACGATAATAAAGTTGTTGGAAAGATTCTACCATACACAGATACTGGTTAAATTATCCGACTTGGTTTAAAATTAGATCTCACAACTTTTTACGGTAGAATAAACTGCGCAGGCTGCGAGACTGGCGTTTTTGTATATGCGTATGCATGTTTTGTTGGGATCTCATTTCTTTTTGTAAGTAACTTTCCTTTTTTTCTTTTCGGGTACCTACTATTTCTTGTGCGTTAGCTACCGACTTTCTCAAAGCCCACTCCCTATCTCTATGGGCTCTTCTCTGTGGCTTTGATGTTACGATTTGTGACAAGTCTGGGCGGTGAATTCTTATTGTTCTGAGGGTGAATTATATAAATACTAGATGAAAACCCGGCTTCGCTCGGGCTCGGGTAAAATGTGAATGTGGGTACAAAATGAAGGTAGATATTTCTGTAGTTATCGGTTCTCAAGGAATATTAAAGGCAAAGCAAGGCATAGATTCGTTTAGCATCGTTCATTGTGTTTAATAAATATTGTAAATTAAAACTACAAATGTTTTTACTTAAATAACTTTAATTTAAAATCAACCTTAAAATAAACGAACTTTAATTAACAAAACAAATAGTTTTTAAGGTTTACTCTCGGTAAACCTCTCTGTTATAAAGCACCCAGTCTTTTTATTTACTTTGGAAGGTAAGTATGGTTAATTACACAATAAAGAACAACATTTTTACTACAACAACAACATTAGAACAACATTATCATACAATTTATCTATACAGGGTAACATTTAATTAGCTGACCATATTTTGGGGAATGATAGTACCCATCATTATGAACAACTTTCCCCAAGGAACGTATGGTCGCAAAAAACAATTTTTTTGGGTCTCCCATAGTAACTTGAATTCAGCTGATCGGGGCAATGTACTGGAAGACGAAAAATTTTTTTCATTTGCGACTATATGTTTCATGGGGAAAGTTGTTCATAATGATGGGTACTACCATTCCCCAAAATATGGTCAGCTAATTAAATGTCACCCTGTATGTATACATTTTTCGTTAAATATTTATCACCTTATTATGGTATGGTATTAATCAGTCTTTTTATTTACTTTGGAAGGTAAGTATGGTTAATTACACAATAAAGAACAACATTTTTATTACATCAACAACATAAGAACAACATTATCATACAATTTCTCTATATGTGTATACAACATTTTTCGTTAAATATTTATCACCTTATTATGGTATGGTATTAATCAGTCTTTTTCTTTACTTTGGAAGGTAGGTTAGTAGGTACTTACTGCTTTTGAAAATAGGTAGTAAAAATAGGTTGTTCTGTATACAATAAAGAACAACATTTTCATTATTTCACAGCTTGATTATCATAAAATTTCTCTATATACAACATTTTTCATAAAACTTCTCTATATACAACAGAAAAATAATTATTATTATTATTATTATGAGCCTGCAATATCCCACTGCTGGGCAAAGGCCTCTCTCCCCCTCTTCCACAGAAAAATAAAGCGAAGCCTTATTAATAGGGTCCCGTTAGCACCCTTTTGCATATGGGACCTCAAAAGTAACGATATTGCATACACAAATCTATTTAGTGGCATTTTTAGAACCATTAAACTGATGATACAACGTGGTTAATCAGGGGTCAAGTTACATTTCCAGCAAGGTAGGTATTTAAACGATCAATTATATGTATCCGTTCAGTATTTGGCTATGTATTATTATTTGTTTATTGAAACCCTTACCGAGTATGATGCTGTCACATTCGACACATCGACTGCACCATTGCCATTGTTTGCAGTTTCTCGCAAATATTTTGATTTTACAGAAATTGCATGCCACTGGAAGTAAATAAGTACTTATTGAGTCTTACTTACAATCCACAGAAGAAAACATACAACCAAATTCACACAGTTACTCAACATCTTTATGAAGAGCCCTTCGTTGCATCCATTTTCCACAATTGTGGCAATGTTTGCCAAATGCAAGGAGATTCGGCTGCAAATGCAAAATGTTATGAAAGACCACGCTGAAAGAATGCGATCTTGCCTGGCACAAATGAAATACTTACGATTTTCGGCATAATATTATGTTTCTTGCACTCAATTCAATTTTTCACTGGCTTCCTCAATGATTCTGGCTTCTGCCAACAGAAATGTGATTACTTTCTCTGTGACAGAAATGAATGGCACGGTATTTTGTCTGTGAACTATGAATCGGCATTTTCTTCTATTAAAGCTACATCCACACTATCGTTCCGCACGTTTTTGTTGGGATACCATTCTTAAAACGACCATTATACTCAGCCATTATAGCTACATCACATCCACATTTCCTTCAGCATGTTTTTGTTGGGAAACTATGCCTAAAACTACCATTAAGCTACATCTACACTATGTACTAATCGTATACAGAAAAGGAACATGAATGCAACCGCAAATAAACGCAGTTTACCGGTTTCTAACCCTAGAAGACATGTGTGAAGAGACCATTGTCTATGGCTCTAAGTTACGTGGCCAATATGGCGCCTGCGATTTGTCTGTTCAGTAACATTAGAATTTAACAAAATACTCGACAATCCGAATTTTGCGGATATATGTTGTCGACTCGAA
Source organism: Argyresthia albistria (assembly GCA_963457715.1). Classification (NCBI taxonomy): domain Eukaryota; kingdom Metazoa; phylum Arthropoda; class Insecta; order Lepidoptera; family Argyresthiidae; genus Argyresthia; species Argyresthia albistria. The sequence goes on from OY735260.1 coordinate 5,631,416, forward strand.
ATCTATATTTTTTTATGTTTTATTATTCAGGTAAGGTTTTGATTGAGTCTACCGTACCCCTCGACGGAATTATTAATATAGATAAGTCATACCTCAAACCAAACCATACCGCGATTCAGGAAATGCACACCTAGCGACATCTAATGGGGAATAGCGATGAATCGAAGTAGTCGTGTACTGAGCTTATTGATAATTAATATATTATGAAATTGGGGCTAAAATTGCGCAATGTTTGAGTTTTCCTTGGCTTTGCAGGCTAAACTTTAACCATGCTCAAAATTTTAAGCTTGTGGGTTCGCTAGAAGTAACCTTTAGAGTTTTCATGATCGTGAATCAGTGAGTCAGTGAGTGTCAAAATTGAGGAACTTTGAATTGCTGTACCTTCAACTCTACTGGTTCAAATTTATTGAAATTTTGAGAATATGTCTTATGACATGGTGCCTTTTAGCCGCCGGGAATTCAGGTTTCTATCTTTATCCACAACGGAGTAACAGGTAGGTCAAATATGCTCTGAATGGCTTCCTGTAAAGGATGTTACTGCTGCGCCCGTATGTTTTGCTCGACTTGGCTTGGGGGCGCTGCCGCGCCCCCAGATCATTCACGAAGTAACGTCGTCGTACGTTTGTACAGTCTCTTATACATGATACTACTTAAAACAAAAAGTAAAACTTTTAGAAAACCGACTTTCATTAATCTTAAAATATATTAACAGTTGCTTCACTTTATACATCTGAAACCGCAGTGTTTATCAAGTGTAATCTACATTTATTTTATTTTATAAAGAGTAAACGTAATCAGGACAAGCTGTGCGCTTACCCACGTAAATCGGGCGGGCGGGCGGGCGAAAGGACGGACGGACGGACGGACGGACAGACAGACAGACCTTAATTGTGATTATTAACGCGATAATGTAGGTATTGTTTTTGTGCAAATGGACCTAAATCTGGGCCGTTATTCCGATCGCCCCTCAGATTAACCAGATACTCGTGCTCATAAAAAGAACAAATGAGGATTTTCCTAGATGGTTTTCTTCCATATCCAACAGAGGGCTCTGAAATTATAAAATGTCTGTTTTTTTTCTGTCTTCGGTAGGTATCCATAACATAAAGCAGTTTTTAAGATATTAAACATTTCTTAAAAATCGCATAGTCATTCATACAAACACTATGAAAAACAAAGTTACGACACAAGCATCCAGTCTTATAATTACTTGCTACTATGGAACCCTTCATGGGCCAGTCCAACTCGCACTTGGCCACTTCACTTGCTGTAATTTATGTTTTGTAAAGTTTATTACTGTTGTTTGTCCATATAAAGTAAATAAATAAATAACCATTTTTTCCATGAATAAATATATTTTATTATATTGTTATCAAGGCACAAAGCAAAAGGTCTTATAAGATATAAAAGGCATTATATTATAGCATAGTAAAGAATAAAAATCTGAAAACTGCCAAAATATGTATATTTGTTTTACATAGAAGACGTCATACATTGTTTTTTTTTATGTGAAACCTAATTACCCCGGTAAATCTCTCCAAGTATGACCGGAGCCCTTGGTCTGCGAGTCTTACATGCACTTGACCGTTTGTTTATAGCGGTCAAACTGCGGTTATATTATCTTTGGTTATCCTGACGTTGATATTTAGGTCACCATCAAAGTATGAAATCCGTCATTCTGTAGGATACATCGACTGAGCTTGTTTTGTTATTGTATTATATAGAATGCCATGCCAAGTCATTTCATTTGACGCAAAACTTTTTTTGGTTAGGGTGTTTCATAGTATCAATGGTTAGTTTTGATCCATGAAAGTATTTCCCAACGTAATATGTAAGTCGACTTACTAGTAACCCTGTAGAATGACAGGATTTCATACTTTGTCGGTAACAAAGACTAGCATACTCGGTGTTACAAGCATAAGGTTTTTTTTATTTGCCACGCTTTTCGATGTTTTTCTCTGACTAGACAGACTACCGGTGTCCAAAAATCAAAAGCCAAAACAGCCCTCAATATCCACAAATTTACCTATTAATTCTGTTCTAAAATCTTCAGTCAGAAGTTCATTCTATACTGCAAGAACACTTTTTTATTTCAGAGCTTTTGAAGAAAACCGTCTACGAAAAACCTCATTTAAGCTAAATAGATCAAATAACTTTGTTACAGACTTTGATTGTCGTGTTGTTGGGGTTAGCAAAGCACAATGGACGCGCCCTGCTCCTAATATACCATTCATCAAGTTATATTCTGAAAAGCGAACAATACTTGAGGTGCCACTTGAAATATGTGACCACTTTGTTGGTAAGTAGGAACAAAATATAGACTACATAATGGCCCATGATGGGCGATTGCAGGTACGGAAATGGGGCAGAGCTATATATATATGTTTCTGTATATGTTAGTCCCGTTCCGCATGCCTGTAATCGCCCATCTTGGGTCATTGTGTAGAAGGGCCTTTAAGTTGAGCAAAACTTGTACCTAGTAGTTTACTAAAATTCTATACTTAATTTCAGGAAAGGCAATTACTCCAGGAATAGAAACCTTGAAATTCCATTTTACGATACCGGCTGAGTTACCATCGAGTTACGAAAGTTCGATCGCAAAAGTGCGGTATTTTATGAAAATACAGAGTAAAGCAAAATGCAAATCAAGGACAGTCAAAAAGTTTCCCTTCCAAGTGATGGGAAAAGTCAATTTAAACCATTTACAGGAGTTTTTTGTAAGTGTTACATGGTGTAACGGAGTACATTTTGAGCAGAATTTTTATTAAAATCCAGTAGATGCTTTTCCTTAAGCGCATGATGTTAATGGATTTGGTAAAAAAATGGGTTGATAACACAATGCTTGGACAAACTTATTGTCACGTTAGCGAGATATTTGGAAGATTTATTTTAGAACTAAGATTAATTTTAATTACTTATACCATAAACGTGACACGTAATTAAGAGCAAGTATCTTTTTTATTTGATTTTTTCAGCATTCCTCTACACATATTTACCACATTTGTCATGCGCGACTGGAATAAATGGAGGGGCGTCTATCTACAAGAATAGAAAAAACCCTGCTCAGAAAGTATCCCATTCCAATACTATGAAAGTAACTTATTTTTAGGGTCCCGATCCTTATAAGGAAAAATAATCGGTCAAGTGCGACTCTTAATCACCCAAGAAGGGTACCGTTCCATCGTTCAACACAACTTAAGCATTCAAAACAATAAAACAAAAACCCTTGGTGCGTGAGTCCTACACACATTTGACCGTTTATTTTTATACCAAACTATATTTTATTCAAAATTTTCCTAAATTTCAGACACCATCGTACTTTAAAATTCATAAAAAGTTATCGTTTTCCGGAAAATTAACAATGGTCGTAAAAACTTTTACCGGATTTGCACCAACCCAGGTTGTACCTTTTGAAGTGACCATTTACAACGAAGACAGGGTCAAAGTTACGAAAATCAAGGTTGATTTGATTCAGGTTTGTTGGAACAATACAACTTACAGAAACTCACATTTCAGTAATAAAGAAAAGGATGAAATTATTTTATTATGTTTTTTTTTCAGAAAATTAAGTACTCCATATCCTCAGGGTATCTCGATGATGAAAAGAGGATCAACAAATCAGAGATAAAAATTAACAACGACAAGAGTAAAGAGAGATGCAAACTTGATATCGACATTCCTCCGACTACTCCTTCAAGTATTCAAGTGGAAAATCCAATGGTCGACATATCGTACATTTTTAGGGTAAGTTTCTTGATAAGTTTACCTATAATCATTTTTTCCGTTCCTAAAAAGGAAAAAAAGGAACCCGTATAGGATCTCTTTGTTGTCCGTCCGTCCATCTGTCTGTCTTTCTTTCTGTCCGTCTCTGTTTCAAGACCTTTTATATCAAGTATGAAGCTGAAATTTCTATCAATTGTTAAGGTAAATATGTGGTAGCATATAGCTGTGAAATAATCAACCTTCTAGGTCAACGAGATCGAATGCTACGACTTTTTATGCTGTAAAATTGTTGGATTTTCATAGTTATCGCACTAGACCCAAAATTTATAGGGTACTTCCCGTAGGCCTACAATCATGAATTTTGGCATGAAGCAAGCATGTCTTATAGCACATCAAGTAAAGGGAAGAATCTAAAAACAACAAATATCTGTTATTCTATAAAAATACTCAATTTAGTTGACATGGATGACATTATACTTTAGTTTTTTAAGTGGAAAATCAAATTACACGTGCAACTCTCTCCAAGTGTGTTTCAGAACCCTTTGTGCGCGATTCATACTCGCACTTGACCGTTTTTTCCTTTCTCTCTAACTATCCAGCCTCCTGTACCTACTAACTAACTAACCTATTGACTTAAGGCCTCCTCTTGGTTGCGCTATTTCTTGCGCTGACCTCATCCACTTTGCCCAGCAGCTATCTTGAAAATGTCACCTGATCATTGAGACGGTGGTTTGCTTCTTGGTTTACAGGTGGATTCTATTCATAATGAATTATAGGCAATCGATCTTCTTGACCATATTATGTAGCATTCATATTTCAATCTGTGTTTGCGATTGGCCAATTAACTTACATTGGAATTTAACATTGCAGGTACAAGTATTGTTTCCTTTCCATTTTTCGTGCCTTGAAGAAATCCCTGTCACAATGTCAACAGTCCCAGTCGTCCATGATGATTGCGATGATAATGAAGAAGTATCTGATTAACTAACCTAATGAAATTGTTTCAACAATGTGTTTTATAATTTGTAACTAAGTATTGGCTGAAAAATAAGGCCTAAGTGCTTGTTCAGACACAACGGAAACAGCGCCGTTACAAGCCAAAATTACTTGAAAACCGCATTTTCTGAACGGTCTAATAGATATTTACGATAAGACCCTTACGAATCTAAAACCACACGGTTCCCTCTGTTTCTGAACAAGCACTTAATTGTTTGCTATAGTTTATAAAATAAAGCTTGATCTCTGTGTCAGATGTCACCAAAACCACGCTTATCAATTACCATATTTTGTGATGATGAGTTATTATTAGTTATATTATTTAAAAAAAAATTTTTAGAGACGAATATCATACTGTACTGGCAAAAAAGGATGTCTTGCACTCAAAGTACAAGACAAGTTGTTAATCTTGAGTTGAAAAAATATATTAATAATTTAATTGTGTGAGAAGCTCCAGTGAGTCCGAATCGGACTTTGATGATAATGATTTGGGCTGTGAACCATTTTAAAAAGAATAAAAACGTGTTACAACTTCCTTTTGTTTGATTTGTATGAGGCATTCAGTAATTTAAGATGGAATATTGATAAATTTATATCGACCTAACCCTAGGCTGTCATGTCTCAAAATGACAGCTGTCGCAGATATCAAGCTATGTTTGACAAAATATAGGTAGTTAAAGCTTAATGCCAACCCAGGTACCCAACTGTGGTTTTTTAATATTAAATATAATTTAAGAGATTTTTCTATAAAAAATATTTTTTGATAAGTTATAGAAAAGACCATAAATAACCATGCCTTCATTATTTTTTAAGGTTCAGTTTAGCCGCTCACCTTAGCATTAGCCAGATGATTTGACAGATGTGTGGCAGACAAATCTCTGATTTTGAACCTTATGCTTAATGAGAACCAACTCTATCTCCATCTCAAAAGGTGTACGCATGCACTCCGTCTAAGTATTCCTTTCTCTGTCTACGCGCCGCACCGTGTTGCTCTATGGTAGACAGGCTATGGTATGGGCTGCGTTCAAGATCGGTCAAAAATTACTTACTCTGTGACGACAACAGACTGTGTCATATGAATTCATGTCTATACAAAGCCATCTGTCGGCAGCTTTCAGAACTATTTTTAGCTGTCAAAAAATCCCCTATTAAAACAAACATTTTATCATCTACAACACCACCTGTTGGATTTTGAAACACACTGCTCTGAAAGTATTCCACTGTCGTCGTCGTGAATGAATTCGGCCTTCAGCACATCCTCAGTATCGAGTTGAGTGCGATGCAGAATGTGTGGTTCGTTACGTATGTCTATGGAACTCGTGCTTTTACACTTTTACCTTCATTAATATTTTTACTGGCAACATTATTTACGCCACCTAGCGGATACAGGGCATAACTTTGAGTAAAGAGACTATCTTTTTATTCAATTTCATATAAAAATAAGATATTTTAGGTAGGTTTTAATGTATTGTTTATTTAATATTATTTTTTAAATAAAAGTTTATTTTTGAGTAGAAATTACTATGTCTGTATTGCAAATTTTGTTCAAAAGATCTATTTTGATACTTCCTTATTACATGTCTTTTTTTTGTTCAAGCGGAACGGAAATGGTTGGTCCGCCATAATCGTGTGGGTCTGTGCTTGTGTGGTTTTGGGTGGTCTTACCGGTGCCAACCATTATTTTTAATTAGTAGTAAGTTATGCGTATGAATCCTGACATGGACGATGACGAGAAGGGGTAAGTTTATTTTGGTGTAATTTACTTGAAGGGAGATTTCCTCCTTGATGTACAAACAATAATAGGTCAGACGGCAGGCTCGCTTGGTGTGTCGCATTTCACGATGAGCCAACACGGCTTCGAAGAAATCATATAATCTCAGGTTATTTGCGTTTCAATCGGATTTTTCTCTTGATTTTTCATTGTCATGACTAGTAGTCAACAAAACTATTTGCCCCGTATGCCCAATTATCCTTTAGCCGGCAAGCGGCCAGCGACCCCAAGCCTCATCGTGCGACTTGCGTGTATCATGGCAGCTTGCTTTCCCATGATGAGTTCTAGAAAATGTGTCCATCAGCTAAGAAATCCCATGTAAACCTGTAAGAAACCTTATGTAATCGTTCGCCGTTCGTTGTATTGCGTTATTGACGACCTAAAGTATGAAATTAACCTCTTTGTGACGAATTGTTGCTTTCTCTTATCGCGTACATACCTATTTCGTCGGGTGAATTAGACGCGCACCTTCGACGGAATTTGTTATTTTGAGTGGAATGTCTAAAAGCGAAATGAGGTTATCAGAATTGGATGTTGGCGATGCCGCGTCGCGTTACCGCGTCTACAACGGCGCCAGCGATACAAAAACGTGCTGATTCATTTGCATAACTTGCCTACGTATGCCTACCTATACCTACGTACCTTACACCTTCACATCTATAACAATAACAATTAACTCTTATGTCTATGCCTATACATATATTCTTTCCTTCTGAGAATCTGAAATCTGCCAACATCATCATTACATGTGGCATTTTTGGCCATCATCTGGTTACCTACCAAGTAAAGTGAAAGTGATAGTATGACATTCAATACTCTGAGCTGACTCCACTCATAGACAATCTTCCTAAAACACTGCTTTTGGGACCTATATGTACAGGGTGTAACAGAAAGGTGTAGTCATATTTTAGGGGGTTATTAGGGACATTATTCTGAGCAACTTCACGAAACCAATTTGATCAGAGCAGCTTCAATTTTCACTTCTCTATGCAAATTAGCTGACCGCCCGGACCAAAACATTATGGAGTAAAATAAAGTTGCTCTGATCAAATCAGTTTCATAGTAAAAGTTACTCAGAATAGTCTCCCTAACAACCCCCTAAAATATGACTATACCCTTCTGTTACACCCTGTATATGTCGCAGGGAAATGATAGAATCATTTTATGAGGATAGAGGGAATGGGTACAACAAGACTAAAAGTTAATTATTTTAATTAATTAATTACTATTTCGTTGTCCTAAAATCATGGGACAGAGACATTTGGGGACAATGGGACTACACCAATTTCATTGCTGGCTTTGAGCTTCATCATCATCATCTTGTACCTACCAGTAAGAATTATGAAAGGGCTATACATCTTACTGTTTTGTTTATTTAACATCTTAATAAAGACATGGTGCGCAATTCAGTTAAAAACTATTTTTGTTTGATTAAGCTCCTTCATTTTATTATCAGAATCATTCAATAACTTAAAAAAAATTAAGCTCCTTCATTTCATCAGAATCATCCAATAACTTAAAACATCATCTGAATTATTATCTGAAGAAAAATGTACTTACCTTTCTGTTAAATTGATAGAAAATTGTATAGGAGTGTTGTCTTGGTAACAACTATTATTATAGGGATGTGAGGCACCAGTGGCATGATTCTTGCTCCTTTGATACGGATAACGAGATTGACAGATTCCCATACAAAATCACTCGATATAGGTGTAGATATCGTATATCATTCGCGGGAATCATGCCACTGTTCCAATAAAGCTGCTAGGCACGTAATTCAGCTTGCTTACAAAAGTGGCCTACTAAAGCAATGATATGCATCAAATGATAAAAGAACTAAATTGAAAAATATTATTGAAAACATTGGTGTTGCCAGTACGAACATCATGTAGATGACATAGGTTGTATAACACCATCACACCTAGCAAGACTTGGAATTATTCAAAGTAGTGCATGTACTTTTTGTGGATTTAATGAAGCAAACGTTGAACATCTAATTTTCAAATGTCAAATTTTCTTATTGACAGATTAGTGCTTGCAATGCAAGTGATCTCAGTGAAGTGTTGAAAAATTACAGTAATTTTTCTTCCCGCCCGCCGCCGCTTGAACAATTGTTGAAGGACATAAACACATATAAACCGTTATATAAATACATCAAAAACACAGTGCAAAAATTATAATTTAATATAAATGATTGGACCTAACTTTGTAAATACTAAAAACTCCTAAATAAAGACGTGGCTCAAAGGTCTCTGCAACCAGGCCAATGATTTAGAAGCTTTCTGTAGGGTTTTAGGGTTTATTTATAACTAAAGATAATATCCTGCATAAAGTACAATGTGTACCTACTGTGCTTCATTGAGACGGTTACTGCTTGGGTGCGGACATTTTTAGTTGATAGCGTACGTCGATAGAGTAAGTAATAATAACAAACCAAATTGCCCAAGAGACCCTATGTTAATTATTCTTAGTTACCGAGTTATATTTTTTTAAAGATCCCTATTCGGAGTGTGCCTAAAATTAGATTTTTTGCATTTTTTTTAATTTAATAGTCAAAATTAAAATCAACTATTAATAACCACATCATAACAAGATTAATTACGCGTTATTTAAGCTTCACAACGGGTATGAATTATAAGTAAGTACAAAAATATTAGCAAAAAAGCATATTTTTTTTTAATATTTTTTTTACATGATTTCCGCGCACAATTTTCTCAACAAGTGCTGGCTGGCATTTTGTTCTATCCCTATAAAAAAAAGCTACCTAATGCGCTGCATGGCGAAATTATTCGCACTTAACTGAAAAATTACTTGGCGCCGCCGCCTGTATGAATTTAACTAGCAATTTTTGTTGCACATTGCTTTTTCTTCTTGAGCATATCGTAAGTTAATAAAATTAAGATATTTTGTAAACTTATTGCTATGTTATTTTTATTTTCTGCTTATTAGTATAGAAATATAAAAGCGTATTTTTGTAGTTTTTTTAAACTATTAATTTATTAAGTTTTTAACTTTGTGCATTATTTGTAAATTGGTTTGTTGCCTTATTGTGCAACAGTTTTATGAACTACTATTTTAATGTGTCACTGATCGTTCAATTTGAGATTATTTAAATTATTTTCATAATTCCTTACTAAAAAAAGCTAAAAAGCTAAAATAATATTTTTGGACAACATTATTTCTTAGCTCATTTTCACCCTAATAAGTTTGAACGCCCCGCCGATTTCATCGAAAAATTGTCTATTAAGAACAATTTTATTTTTATCAGTTGGTAAACTTATGAATTGTAAAAAACAAAGAAAGTTGTTTGAATCTATGATACCACTTTGTATTTTAAGAGAATAGTGTAACTCCGTCCAACTCAAGCCTAAAGTTTTCACTTACGACCCTTTTTTCGGTAGGTACTTGACTTGACAGACAGAGACAGCATTGTAAGTGAAGTGAACATAAAAAATATTTGTAAAGGCTTGTAGGTATCACCTTTCCCCACACTCTGATACCATGAGTCGTAGGAACTAGAAACAGTGATTTGATTACGATTACATACACAATCATAATTTCTGTCTCAGTTTACTGATCTTTGATTTTTATGCAAAAAATCTTGCAAGAAAGCTTCTACAGCAAGCAACAAAGAAAAAGCGAATGGTATGCATAATTGCATACAGCCCGCACCAAGTTTCTTTGGCTCTAAGCGAGCTGTGATCTCTCTATCTCGCATACCTACTTAGGTTATTATGCCATAACCGAGAGAGAGAGGTTATTGTGCCATAACAGAGAGGGAGAGAGGTGACAGCCCAAGAGCCACAGAAACTTGGCTAGAACTACTACACCTGCTTCCTTACTTTCAATGGACTCCCGAAATGTATCTTAGCCTGAGTTTGCTGTGTGTGTCGCGCTCTCTCACAAAGACAAGACTTTGTGAGAGAGCGAGATACAGCAAACGCTGGCCAAGTTACATTCCGGGAGTTAAAGTACCCTTGAATATGGGCGCTAGTGCTAAATTAATGCTCCTTGCTCCACTTTTCAACAAATGTCAAGGAATGTATTGTCTGTCTTTTGGGAGTCTACCCAAAAGGTCAAAACAATTACATAAAATAATAGTTTAGTTAGTTTAACTTTTAGTTAACTTGTCTGTAATCCATTATATATAACCCTCGACGAAAAAGAGGGGTGTTGTAAGAAAACATGTGAAAGGAATTGAAAAGCAACATGATTTAGTGCCGTTCTCTCATTCCTCAGATAGCGTTTATCTGTCTGTTTATCTGGGGCTTTTGACATTTCACATGTACAAAAAGTGTCTAAAAAAAGTTATCTGAGTGTTTATCCATCTCTTGAGAGACCCGGACTTAATTAACCCGGCGTCATTGTGGTTGGGTCATAACTACCCGGGTGGTTTATAATTTCAAATATTTTTGAAAATACACGCGCGACGTTGCCTTTCTGCTCAGTAGCTGGAGCCAATAGCGTATTCTAAACGTTTTCGGTCTGAAATCAGTTCAGCTGCGACTGCGTTAGGAGCTAGACGGGTGTAATTTTCAAAAAGGTAAATATGACCCATCCTCACAATTAATGTAATAATTACGCGCCGTTTTCAACTAATATTTTTTTTACTGTTGTTTCGTATATATTTATTGCACATATCAGAAAAAAACAAACAATACAGAAAAGACATGAACAAAGGCAAGCTTATCTCTAAAAGGTGATTTCTTCCAGTAAGCCCCCAGCTTTTTATTGATTCTTGCTTGGTGTATATTATTTGTTCATTTTTTTTGCTTTTTGCTTTGAATTTAGTTGAGATTTTTTTTTCAGTGTTTTCATCTCGGTTTGGTTTCCATAAAGATATCATATGACATCATCTTGTATCTCATATCCCCAAAAAGAATAAGGTGGTTTGACTTTCCGCTACATATGACGTGTGTCGCAACTACAAAAGGTGGCCCCTGACAACTTTGTATGCCATGTTGAAACATATCAGGAATTAATGGGCTAATACATCGCATAAATATAATAAACCAATCGAGAAGCAACGCTGGTTTATGAAAAACTTAAGTCTTGCTTTGGTCAGTGAGCATTGAAAGTCCGCCAGAATTTGAAACGCTTGCCACGAGAAATGCGCAAAAAAATCAGGGAATTTGTTGGTGAATCATTGGTAGAGCCACCTGCAAAGATACCCAATGCTTGTAAAAGATTTCAAGTTTGCCCTGCAAAAAAGATTGCAAAACAAAGCACACATGTCAAGCTTGTCACAAATTTATTTGTCCTGAACGCATCATATCTTTCTGTGGTGATTTTATTTACAATAAGATTCTAATTAGGTTTGTTTTTTTTTTTTCTTATGATATTACACTTAAGTTTATAAAAGTGCCATTAGTACCCAAAAAAACTATTAATTAGTGTAGGAATTTCATGAAAACCTCAATTTTGTTCCTTCTTTTGTGAGTTTATGTAAAAGTAGATTAAACTTAATAAAACGTTACATAACTATTATTTTTCTTTTTTATTATCAAAACCGGAGTACCCTTTTACTGATATAGTAGCACAATTAAAGAATTTAATACAAAACTATAGAAATACCATGTATTAAATATAATGGGTAAAACTGACCCACCTCAACGACCGTGTAACTGTTTCCTACCACAATGATGCCGGGTTAAATAGCTGCTATTGATAAGTAAAATGACAATGAGTCACTCGGTTATCTTACCAAACCTTGGAGGCATATAACTTAACCCATGACCTTGACTGTGCAAGCGAGATAAAGGCGTCCCTTTAGTGGTTATTGAGAGAGCGAGAGAGTTCCCCCACTACGTCAAACCAAGCTCAAGTTATGTCTCCATCTGTACCCTACATTAAATTCTATAGTGCCTCCATTTATAAATATAAATAAAAAATAAATCTCTACCTATAGTCTATTCGTGATAAGAATGCAGTAAAGTCATCACTGTCCGGCTGCCTAGCCACGCCCAGCAACCAATCAAATCATTTTCAATTATCAAGCCAAGTTCACAGTGACCAGTTGAAGGCATAATTTCGAACGCGAAGGTTGTGTCCTGTCCTGTGAGTGTGTGTTAACAGATTTAAATTAAAATTTTACTGCATTCTTATCACGAATAGAGTATAATGCAATAAATAATCATAATCAATCATAAAAAACATGGTTTCCTTTTTAGGGTGCCGTACCCGAAGAGTGCCAAACGGGACCCTATTACTGAGACTTCGCTGTCTGTCCGTCTGTCTGTCACCAGGCTGTATCTCATGAACCGTGGTAGCTAGACAGTTGAAATTTTCACAGATGATGTATTTCTGTTGCCGCTATAACAACAAATACTAAAAATCAAAAGAAATTTAATGTTAAGGGGGGCTCCCATACAACAAACGTGATTTTTTTTGCTCATTTTTGCTCGATATTGATAATGGTAGCAGGTAGACGCTTAAATTAAAATGTTCACAATATATTGAGTATATTATTTATTTAAACTAAATATTAAATTAAAATTAAATTAATATTTAGGGGGGGCTCCTATACAAAATGGTTTTTTTTTTTTTTGCGGTTTTTTATAGATAATGGTACGGAACCCTTCGTGCGCGAGTCCGACTCGCACTTGGCCGGTTATTTTATAATAAGCAGTTCTTTCGATTTTTAACCAACTTCACAAAAGGATGAGGTTACAATTCGTCGGAATATATTATTTTTTAAGTATTTCCGCCTAGGCGGATGAACAGATTTGGTAAATTATTTTATTGTTTGAAAGGGTTTATACAGCCCCCTTATTCGCTAACTTAGTGATGATCACACTCAATGATGATTCGTAAAAATTAAGAAGTTATTGGTGCCAAAGGATATCAAAATAAGTCTGCTAGTTAGCGAATGTGTCAGGATCTGATGAATTTTTTTTAACCAACGGAGCAATATTTGTCTTGCCGGACGTAAACCACTTACCCCCAAGACGCGGTTTCCAAGACGCTGATCAAAAGTTTCGATTGGCTAATAGGGCGATTAAATAATTTCATCCAGTGTGAAATTAGCTATGCAAGGAAAAGATCTAGCAAAGAGTAATTTTTGTCAACACCGCAATTTGGGTTTAGGATTTCTGGATACTGGTCGTACGTAACCTAAATCGTATAGATGGACTAATCGGGCTATGTCTTCAACAGAAAACTGTTTGTCGGCGGCCTATCATGGGAAACGTCGCAGGAGAACCTGCAGCGATACTTCTCTCGCTACGGCGACGTGATCGACTGCGTCGTCATGAAGAACAGCGAGTCTGGCAGGTGGGAGATTATGCTTCAAAATACCCACATAAGTCTCTGTTGTAAAATGCTGCTTTAAAATCCAGTATTTTAAAACTTCACAAGTCAAATCAGAAACAAGCAAGAAGTGTCTTTTGGTGCTCCTAAATGGGCCAGGTTTTCACCACCACCACCATGCGAGCTAAACGCGTTGGTTTGACCAAGTCTTATAGAGAAAGACACCAATAGTTGCCGGCCACAATTGCGGTGAAAATATGGCCCGTCTAGGAGCACCTTTAGTTAAATTGATGTAATATATACGCAGCGTCAAAAATATCGCACCTTTTTGAATTTCTACTCTGTGAACAAGATTGTTCTTCTTTGGTACCCCTTATGAGGACATTTTTAGTTGTCATTGTCATTGGGAAGGTGTGATCATTACGTTCCACTGACGCTGAGTGTAGATGTATTTTATCAAGGTTTGTGTATACAGGTCAAGGGGCTTCGGCTTCGTGACCTTCGCCGAGCCCAGCCTGGTCAACGTGGTGCTGCAGAATGGTCCTCATCAACTGGACGGCAGGTGAGTGCCTCTAGCTTCTGAGTCCCACCACATTATACCACCCTGCCTCTAAAGTCCCACCTCTGCCAAGTCCCAAGCCCGGCTTATATTTAGTCAGTCCTTCGAGGTTATGAGGCGCGCGCGTCATTCCACTGTAATGAATGAATGACAAGCACGACCATACGTGAAACGACTGACATTCAACCAAATAATTGCTGAAGATCAGAGGAAACATTTTGATGTTCTTGAGCGACGTGACATCACCTTTGTGAGGTTTCGATGATCTCTTTCACAGGCTCCATAGTAGTGACGTCGTTGGCACCGGTACCTAACTAAAAGTTTGTTATGGTTTCCCTTTTTTGTAGGTTTGGTGAGTGAGGGGAGTTAACACAAAGGGTTTTTTTCACATATTTTTACCTGATACAGGTGGTTGGGTTAAAATAGTTCCGTTCCATCTGTTTCGTGGATCAAAACAAAATATTGAGGAAATTCACTAGTCATTAGCTAGCACTAGAAATTCTCGCAGGAGATATAAATTGTGAAGATGTTACTTTTTATGCTAGCTTGCAATTAGTATTGTACAGTACAATGTTCATGAGACTGACTTAGTAAACTAGAAAGTGCTGCGGTAGTAATAATGATGCAAAGGACACCGGCAATTCTCCATACTATCGAATATCTCCAGCGAATTTTTAACATTTATTCACTAGAATAGTCATATTATGATAGATTTTTTATTCATGGTGATATTTTATTCATTTCTCTTTGGTGCATAAACTACTATTATGTGGAATGTAATGTTTTTCATAATACTATGAATAATAGTATTGAAATAAATGATTTTCTTTGGTATAGGTGAATTTCATAGACGCGCAAGATGAGATATTAAACTTCCAGTGTCCTTTGATTCAAAAGACAAAATGTTACGTTTTCGTATTTCGCAGTTATGTTGAGGAATGCACAAGACATTCTAAAATGTAACTTATCCCTAGTTACATCACAAAATGCCCAGTCAGTAGTTAGTCCGTGATTATTTCTTAAAATTAAAATTGGGATAAAATTGTTCTAGCTATTACGGTTCGTGCAGACGGACCCGGTGACAGACAGGACGGACGGACGGACGGACGGACAGACGGACAGCGAAGTCTCAGTAATAGGATCCCGTTTGGCACCCTTCGGGTACGGTACCCTAAAAATGAAATTGATTGATGACGACTCAACTCCACTTTTCGCCTCTGTTTCACATAGTTTAGGCATTTTAGCTCTACCTATTCCGATCACTGCTCATCAGCCAACATATCGTTGGATGACTGAAGTGTAGGTATATGTGTATATGTAGAATTCCGTAAATGGTCTGATTTGCGAGAAAGAAGAATGGGCGATTGTGTATGGAAGTTTGGTCGATAAAAATTCCCCGTATAATCTGTTACCCATCTAGTTACCGTCTCGGTCAAATGTTGCTTTATCCTGGTACATTAGTTATCTTAACTACCATTGTTGTCCACATCCAGGCAGTGCCTTACAGCCTTGTTCTGCTGACGGTACGTTCAGATGTTTGTGGGAAAGTAGCGCAAAACACACTATGTCCCATTGTTGCTCTGACATGGAACACTGAAGTTTTGCTACATACGCACAGTAGTTTAAATACATTCAGCTTCGACGTGATAGTGTTACATACTCGTAGTTTATTCATTATCTTAATCACATAATTAGATTGCCCTTTAATTCCCAAAGAAAACCAATACAAAGGAGATGCTAATAATTTGGGAATGCTGATCTTGAAATACCTTTAGTTACATAGCCATTTATGCTTCTTTTGGATGTATTTTGGAAATATAAAAAAAATCTAGGTTTTCATATTCATTAATTTTCTATTTTAAAATATCTGTCCCTGAAAGAATATTCCATTTAGGCCTGGCATTATGTTTGGTACTGTTCATCATTACTCGTCATTAATTTACATCTGAATTTTTGGAAGCGTCTATATTGCCTTTTTATCATTTTTAAAACTTTCACACCAGCAAACCGGACCCAATTAGCTGATTCCAAATCTCTTCCCACAGAACCATTGACCCAAAGCCGTGCAATCCTCGCACGCTCCAAAAACCGAAGCGTGGCGGTGGCTACCCGAAGGTGTTCCTTGGCGGTCTACCCTCTAACATCACCGAGACTGACCTCCGTGTGTTCTTTGGACGCTACGGAAAGGTCATGGAGGTCGTCATCATGTATGACCAGGAGAAGAAGAAGTCGCGAGGTGAGTGGCCGCTTGGTTTAGCTGCTGGGCTGTTATGCGCGCCTGGTAGTTCAGTGAGAGGCGTGCCCTCAAATAGGGAGATAACTGAAGCCAAAGTACAGTTCGTCAGTACGAATGGGTTATTTTAGGTCGAGCTCGACGCGTCACCAGATTGCCTTGACTGCTTAAAATGGTACTCTTTTTAGTTATGTACTCCTGGTAATTCAATGAGAAAAATGCCGGCAATGTCGCTTGTGACGGGACTGACCCCGATACTCGTGTTGTAAATACGTCACTACGGAAAGGTCATTAAGGTCGTCATCTTAAACATGTTTGTAGTATTGTTTTTCGAACATTCAGCATGTTTACATGGTAGATTACCCGAGCCCTCGAAAATTAAACTTCAAAGTAGGTACTTACTGCTATTATCTTATCATGTAGGTAGGTAGGTAATTTTGGTACTGACATCTTGGTTATAAACTCTTATCCCAATAGATTAAAAACTAATAAAAAATAGTTCTTGTGATATTTAATAGAAACCGCAGGACTTATCAGTAAATCTCTAGCTTTACTTGTTGCTTGCAGGCTTCGGATTCTTGTCCTTCGAGGAAGAGATCTCGGTGGAGAGGGTGACCCAGGAGCACTTCATTAACCTCAACGGGAAGCAGGTGATTTTACAATCAATCAACTGTTTGTTTACCAGCAATCAGACCACGCGACGGGGCGATCTGTCTATCAACTATCACGTGTAGATTAAAACCCGTGTATGTAGGTCCCGGGCTCGAATCCCGGCTAGGGACAAAAAAAAAAACCAGCTCTTGGATGTTAACATGTTTGTGATTTCGCTGTTTCTGGTTCCCACGACACAGGGTATCCTAGTGTATGTGTCTGTAGTATGTAGATTTATTGACATACAGATTCGGCTGAAGAGCTCAATTTTCTTGATACTTACTCCGATCTCAAACGAATGTTCGAAGAACATCGGTATAACGGGATGATGCGGACTTCAAGTTGACGTCAGTCAATACAGAATCAAGCAACTGAATGAACTGTACGCTATGGCCGAGTGGCTCTGCCACCCAAGCTAGGGCAAGCTGGGTTCAAGTCATGACCAAGGTTCATTTCCTATCTACCACATCCAGGCAGTGCCTTACAGCCTTGTTCTGCTGACGGTACGTTCAGATGTTTGTGGGAAAGCGAAGCAAAGACAACTATGTCCTATTGTTGATCCGACCTGGGACACCAAATCTTTGCAACAAAATTCTAATAGATCTTTATTTCTATTTCATTCTACGAGTCATAATAGCTTCATTAGTGGTTCTGAGTTCGAGTCTCAGTTACAACGACATGTAAATCGTAAACTCACATAGCGCTTCCTCGACATAGGTGGAGATCAAGCGGGCCGAACCGCGCGACGGATCCGGCAAGCTTGGCTCTGGAGGCGGCGGCATGGGCGGCGGAGGCATGGGCGGAGGCCCTGACGGCGGCGGTGGCGGCGGCGGCCAGTGGGGCCCGCCCGCAGCACAGCCCATGTCCATGATACAGGGACACAACGGCCAGATGGGCGGCCCGCCCATCAACATGCCTATGGCCGGCCCGAACATCATGCAGGGGTGAGTTGCTAACCAACAATGTACTTGCTAGGGTTTTATGGGCGCCTGGTTCTTCTAGTTAAATCGAAAGCTTTCCAAGAAGGACAGACTATGAGAATGAGAGTGATAGAGCGCTAATTATTGCAAATAATACCAGCTGGTCTTGAATTCACTAGGTCTTACTTCCACATCCAGGCAGTGCCTTACAGCCTTGTCCTGCTGACGGTACGTTCAGATGTTTGTGGTACAGTAAAAGCAAAGCCCTAAACTGTGTCAAATGGTTGTCCATGACATAGAAAACTAAGGTTTTGCAACATAATCTCCTAATCATTTTAGGTCGTTATTTTAAATTTTAAGACCTTGTTTTGATCACACATAAATAAAGGGTACCTCTCTTCTAATACGGGGATACTTTTTC
>OY735260.1:5650137-5692132 GCA_963457715.1 Argyresthia albistria
TTTGATTTTTAGTATTTGTTGTTATAGCGGCAACAGAAATACATCATCTGTGAAAATTTCAACTGTCTAGCTACCACGGTTCATGAGATACAGCCTGGTGACAGACGGACGGACGGACGGACAGACGGACAGACGGACAGCGAAGTCTCAGTAATAGGGTCCCGTTTGGCACCCTTTGGGTACGGAACACTAAAAATGGCTAATTCCTAAATTGTTATTTTTTGCCCCTTGCAGGGGCAGGATTTTGAAAGAATTACTGACCTTACGTGCTAGATCTTTAAATTACCTACCTGCCAAATTACAGCTTCATAGGTAGTTTTTAGGGTTCCGTACCCGAAGGGTGCCAAACGGGACCCTATTACTGAGACTTCGCTGTCCGTCCGTCCGTCCGTCCGTCCGTCCGTCCGTCCGTCCGTCCGTCTGTCACCGGGTCCGCCTGCACGAACCGTAATAGCTAGAAAGCTGAAATATTCACAGAATGTGTATATCTGTTGCCGCACCAACCACAAATACTGAAATACGAGAGATATTACAAATTGAAAGTGGTCTCGGTACAAGATACGTCTTCACAACACGCTTGAAAAGTTTATACCAAGGCCATTTTGTTTTGGTAGGTAAGCCTTCTTTTAATGAAACTAAATTTAAATGATATGGCAATGTCGTCCCCGGACTTCTACAAAGACTTTAAATATTAATTGATGAATTACGACGTCTCTATTTATTATGTAGAACTTTTAGAAAATAATTATAAAATTAATAGTTTTTAATTACTTTTGTTTTCATACAAATCTCAGAGCACAGAAATTAATTTTTTCCTTTTGGCCACTTCAAGTTTGGCTGCCAGTGATGTTTTAATTAAATACTCTTTGGTGCGTTGAAATGATGTTTTGCAGTCTGCATGACATTGACATAATGAGTGAGTGAACCTCATTGTACGGAAATTGTAGATGGGTGTCTCACGTTTTCCAGTAGGAGTAGGTTGTAGACAGTGCTGCTTACGGCGGCGTTTAGTAGGTACTAAAGGCCCTAAAAGCGCGGCAAGATTTGAATCAATTCAAATGTTATTTTTCAACTAGCTACAAAGTTATTCTGACATAAGATGATAATTTGAACAAAACTTTTTGGGTATTTCATGAAAAATACAGTTACAGATCACACATATACAGGGTGGAACAAACGAATGGGCCCTGGAGGGAAAGTACCTTAAAATCTCAAGATATCCGTCCGTCCGTCTGTCTGTCACCAGGCCGTATCTCATGAACCGTGGTAGCTAGACAGTTGATATTTTCACAGATGACGTATTTCTGTTCCCGCTATAACAAATACTAAAAACAAAATAAATTTAATATAAAGGGGGCTCCCATACAATTAACGTGTTTTTTTGCGGTTTTTTTAACCGACTTCCCAAAGGAGGAGGTTTACAATTCGTCCGGATGTTTGTTTTTTTTTTATTTATTTTTTTATGTATGTGCCTCGATAGCGCCTAAACGGATGGACCGATTTGGAAAATTAGACCGATTAGACCTATAGTGATTTTTGTGTTTTTCATAATAACTCGTGCAAATGCACATGGTAAGCATAATGTTGTGATGCGGAACTGCTGAAGAAGACCACATATGGCCACCAGATCTGCTCAATACTAGGTACAAATACAATGCGTGGCTGACGGGCAGGCAACGCATAGCCTAAACCGATGGACCTAGAGCCATGAAACTTTGTACAGGGGTTCCTTAGTAGCGTGGGGTAGCACTGATATGGGATTTGACAAAATTAATTCCCCTGGGGGGGGGGGGATAAGGGGTTACAGTTTGTATTAAACTCAATCTAATCAAATACGGTTTGTGGAAGTCGGTTTTTTCTAAAGTTTACTTTTTGTTCCAATTATATAGATAATGGTACGGAACCCTTCGTGCGCGAGTCTGACTCGCACTTGGCCGGTTTTTTTGAATTTATACAAACTTTGGCCCACTTTTTTGCCCGTCGTCATGGAGGCAGAACTTTTAGAAAAATTACTGAACATACGTCCTGGATCTTTCAACTACCTACCTGCCAAATTACAGCTTCATAGGTCAAGTATATTTTTTTAACCATTCAACCATACATACAAACTTTACTCCTCCCCCACTTGCCCCTGCATCACAAATCCAGGTGGCACCACTTCTTAAATCCATCCTTTGGACCTACAGATTAATCCTGCTAAAGGATAGTAGATTGCACAACATGACATAAAATGGGTTTTATGCAAGAGTTATACACTCTGCTTTTCACTTCGATTGTGAGGAAATTAAACAGCAATATTGCAAAAAACCATTGCAAAATGTAACGCAAAGAAAAAATAAGGACTTCCCGCTAATATACTTTTTTATACGTGTCAGTGGCACTTAGCATCTTAGCATACCTGACAACCTTTGTCAGAGGCTGAGATTTAGAAGAAGATTTTACTTTGTGCACGAGTGCATAAAATGTGACTTTATACAGCCTATACCCAACATGACGACAAACTTTACGAGCATGAGAAATGAAAAATCATTTGTTCACGAAACGCCGTATAATGCGACTTGTAGGTTTCTTGCGCGGCCGCTATACGCCATTGCTGTCTTCATAATATTCGGTAATTGATAAGAATCCATTACTGAATACTAGCATTGTGTTTGTTTTTAACCGACTTGATTTGTATTTGAACTTTACTATAAAAACGATACTTTATATTCGCACAACCAAAACCATTGTGTGTATAATAAACAACAATGTGACTTTTGCTGATCGCTTATTGATTAAATATTGAATGGCTACGACGATTCATCACAGTAAAGAGTATTCATACATCTCTCAGTTTCAAATTGTACAAGTGTCTTATCTTATCATGGTTGTTTAGAAAAAAAAAACATTTCATGCAAACAAATTAATTTCATGTAGAGCATTTCCGATTTCGTACATTAAAGTACAGCCAAGTTGACTCCGTAAATATTAGCTTGTTTCCTGGGGCTTGCTTATCCTCTCCTACCTGGTTCCAAACATATTTTGATCCTCTTAATGCTTTCATTTTGTTTGGTTTAGTTCCGCATTTATCCTTACTTATTGTATTTGGCGCGTGAGGGATTGTCAGGATGGCATGATGAAAGAAAGGCCCGTTGAATGAGATTGATAAATAAATATCCTATCATCTTCATCTCATCATTGTTCCCACTGAATTTAAAATTGTATAATCGCGAGAGTATGAAAGTGAAAGTATTGCATAGTTTGATTTGGTTGTACTTGGCATGATTGCTGTTTTGCGGGTTCTGAGTGTGCGGGCAATGGTGACTGACAGTTCTTATGGTGAAAGAGTGAAAATCAGCGATTACAATCAGCCATTGATCTTGCCCAATCGAGCGCGGATTCGCAGCATGATAGTAAAGCCATTAGTTTGCCTCCCCTGCATTCGTGTGCTGTGTTGGAATGTATGCAATGCTTGTTTTTAATATATTAGTCTATCGCGGAGCGTCTACCTCTGCATGTTTACTGACGGATACAAATGTGCGATGTCTTTTTGATCGTGCGTGCCGCGGTCGCAGCGGCGCCGTGCGGCACGGCAGCCAGTAGTCGGCGAGGCTCGCTGAAGGTCTCTCATCACCTCTCATGAACCCATCGACCCTCCCCGCCCCGCGCGCCCCGGGCTCACGCTTCCACCTGGTCCATGTTTCACTCGCTCGCTACGCTAATACTAAACCTGCTGCGGACTCTGTCCGTGTATGCGGCGCCGGCGGCGACGGGACTATATGCCGTGTTCTTCTTTTGCAGCTGGTCGATCAGGGCCCACAAGAGTGGCTGCTCCAGAAAGACAATTAGACACGTGTCTCGGGTCACGCGGGAGTGGGTGTCCTAGCTCGGGGAGACAGGGGTAGTCAGACCTAACCGCGCGTCAAAAAGGCATCGCAACGCACTTAGAACATAAGCTTATCCTAGATTCATTCGTTATATTTTTATATATTGCATTTTTTTCGACCGTGCGAGATGGACCAACGCTCACTTGTTTCATCTCAAACACTTGTAAATTGGCATTTAAAGTACAAATTAGTAAAATTTGGATTTTCTCATATTGTTACAGGTTCATTAACACTTAAATCTATCTATAAAATAATTTTAAGAGCTGTACTTTAAGTGTTCAGAGAAATTATTCGGCTATTTTGTTCAATGTAAACCGTATAATAGGAATTGTGTCAGTAATCAAATCATGGACGCGTCGCATAACGAGGTTGTAGGGTCGTCACATACCGCATCGGAATTTGTTTCACCTCTGACCTCGGCCTCATTATGTGCCTCCGTGACTCCTCCAGACGCACTGACGCTGAAGCCACCATATCATTTACTTATGACTATAATTTTGTATTTTGCGCTACCCGCAACCGAAATTTTATTTTAGCCCTTTAAATTAGTATGCTTGGAAATCTGGGATACGTATGATACCACCCGCAAATACTGCCCTGCTAAGGCAGCTTCATTTATTCCCATACATCTCAGCTTTCCGCGCATTAGCCTGTACCTACAGGGCCGAGATAGCGACCTTTCAACACACTTCAATAGTTAATTGGGAAACAATACCTGAAGTTTCCATCTCATGGCCCAGTAGAGACAGGCCAAATCAGTAGAATTTAGTTATCATATAGCCTACGGCTTTGGCGCAGTGCGTTCCGGTTACTCATGCGGCTCAATACCACACACCGACGACAGCCGCTCTAATAGACAACATTTCACTGATACAATCGTTTTTTTGTAAATCAAAAATTCCGGTGGCATCCTCCTCCGTGAAATCGACGCTAATGACGTCTCAGTCCTTCGGACGGCACTTTATGGTCTTCAGGCGGTTACATAGAACGTAGAATCGAGTATTAGTCGCAACGAGCTATTGGAGCGGCGCGCGGTCCAATGTGAGCTATTGCGGCCGCGCCCTGCGTAGTAGCTAACGTGTGCGGTCCTCGGCTAGGGTTCCTCGTACGGCGGCGGCGGCTCGCGCGCGGCGTATGGCGCCGGCGAGTACCACGGCTCGGCGCCGGCCGCGCAGCCCCCAGGTGTGCACGCGCACCCGCACCACGCCACCAAACACTACAGCGCGAACGAGTTTAACAAGGAGTGGCCCGCCGCCTAGACCGCACAGACACTGCTGCAGTAGCGGGCGACACCTGCTACAGCGCCGCATATTACACTCAAACGTAGCTCTCACGCTCTGAACATCTCCGCGCGACGCCAGCGGATCTCTTCCGAGTTTACCGGTGCGGTGACGTGAATCGACTCGTAATGTCGCCTGGACACTTTAGTTTGTGTTAGGACGCTTCCGAGGTTTTGAGGTTTTGAGAAAAACTGAGTCAACTCGTGTGAGCGCTCCCGCGGATCGGACTTAAGTTTATAGACGTCACTACCAGGCGGTTAACGTGGCTCGCTACTGGCTAAACTAAAACAACAGAACGTAACATTTGAGGTGTTAATGTGTAGAAAGAGCAGACTGTCGCCCGCTCTGCCGTAACGATGACACGAACAATTGGCACTTCCTATTACTCTTATCATCATCTTAGTCAACACAGACTGAAGCAGTTACGACCAAATCAATAGGGATGCGATTATCTATAATTACCTATTTAATTATTCCATTTTGCTGTTGAGTTTACAAAGACTTTTTAGCGTGTTTACGTAATTTAAATAATTTTAATTTGACGGCAAAAATGTTAATGCGCAGTATGCCAATAGCGATTTCGTAAACAATTTAGGTGTCAATTTTGATAAAGAAACATTTTTTTGGGCAACAAAAAATATTTTAAAAGTAACACAATTACGGAGTAAGTTTGTAACAATGCAAGATTTAATTAAATTAAACGAACGACTGTTAGAATTATAATTGTAACGAGACGTATGCAATTTATAAGAGAGCGCCATTTGGCACCACCATGCAATGCGAGTCAAGAACACCTGATGACTGCACTAACACAAACCCACACGCGTAATTAAGTAAAAAGATTAATTTTAACCTTAAATATAAAATAAAATATTTGTAATAGTTAAAACGTTTTTGACAATTAGATATTTTAAATAGTGCATCTATATTGAGCTTCTCTAGATCATGCATTAACTTTGCGCCGTCAGCCTCGTCTCTTTGAGCGCTGCTCGGTCGGTATGGCACCCCTCACTTGGTACTTTGTTTGAACACTTTCTGAGCACTTAAACATTATGAATGACTAGCTCGCGAGCGGCGAGCGCGAACACGGAAGCGAATTCGTTCGCGGCGCGAGCGCAGTGTAGACGCAAGCGCGACTACACTACGACTTTTTTTTAACAATTTTGCTTTTAATTTTCTCTTTTTATTCGGGCTTTAGCGGATGGTTTATTTTTTATTCGTGTTTTTTCAATAGTCCATTTATAATTTTTTTCTCGTATAATTGTAGATTTAGTGATTTCTTTTAATGAAAACATCCTATATATGGGATCTCACTATATCGTATAGTGACGATTTGTAAGCGTGTATCGTTTAATGTTTAGGATATTACTCAGCACGGGTCGTACGGACGGGAACTGCAGCAGATCGTTTCGGTTTATTTGACAGACACAGTTAAACAAAGCCAATTTAGGAGAATATTGAGCTAAAGAAACTTAACTTAAGCTATTAACTATGTATAAATATGGTATATATCGGTATGTATGTTTAATATTAGAATTTTGGTTATTTACCACCCACTAGAGTTAGGAATGGTAGAGTTGTAATCAAAATAATTATGTGTTAATAATTAACAAAACGATAGTAATGACTGAACGTGATTTATTATAATTTAATTTCCCGTATTTAAATGGGGAGGCAATATTTCTGTATGATATTGTGTAATTTTATTTTTTTCATAGGATGCATTTTAGTTTTTTATCGCAAGTTTTTAAGTTGGAACTAATAAATTAAATCTTTTTAATAAATATTTAAATTACCTGCCAAATTGTTAAAACGAGCAAACGATAAAAGTAATTTTGTATGTGTTAAGTAATGGAAGCTCAAGCATTTTAGGATATTATAGGTTCTGTGTTCGCCCGGCCCGCCGCCACCGCCGCGACTCTTGTATATATATACTTACTTGTGTGTAAAGCATAATTTTAATAAATTCTCTCGTCACATAGTTTTAAAGTTTTAATTTATGTGATTGCCAAATAGAGCTTCGTCGGCCCTCGGCCTCTATTAGTGTACCCCTCGCTGCGCCGCGGGCCCGCGGGTCGCGCGCTCGCCGCGGCCCAATCAAAGTGAGTTATTATTTAAATAACATTGTTAGATTAAATTAATGTTAGTCCTTTACTGTACTATATCGCTCATACATTTGACCGATCGACTGATTAAAATTTTAGTGCTAAGCTAAGTAATTAATCGTGGGCCGCAGCCGAGCCCGCCCCCTAGCGGCCGCGCCGTCGCGCTCTTGTAGTAATGTTTATATTAGAGTTACGAACGTACTGATTGGCGACCCGCGACAACCGCTGGGGAGTTGTTCCTTTAAGTTTAAAATATTAAATACATAGAAACCGTGACCGATTTAAAACGCGGCGCGCTCGGTAAGATTTGTTATAAATGTTTCTTAAAATAAATAGACAAATTGTTATTACATTGAATGCATAATTTGATCGTTTAGAATAGGGTTATGTAAGATCGCTCCGTAAGTAAATTATAATTTATCTATGAGGAATATAATTGTGAGGTGTCTAAGCAAAGTTTAATAAGCGAAACGGGCCGCGGCGGCGGCGGCGGCACGACGGCGGAAACAAATAGTGAAAACGCCTTTACATTGTGATGTTTCATAGATAACGCTCATATTGGTACATTGCATTATAGCTCTATATAGTAGATACTCAACTGACGCGATCAGTACGTAGGGAACACTGTACCTAATTAACAATAATGACCTACTCATAGTGTTGACTAATGAAGACTTCGGTGCCCACAGCAGCCCAACAATTACAACTATCCCTTGTGGCTCTGCACCGCTTCTTATTAAATCGTTTGCTTCATTCCTTCCTATATTAGTTAGGTTAATTTGTCTCGATTCATTCCTCAGTAATATATATTTTTAGTTTCTCAAGCTTGCCTTCGTTTCGAACATGTGCGTTGCTTTTACATTTGTTGCATTTCTTGAACGATCCAGCCTCGGTTCGGGCGATCTCTTCCGTCGCCTCTGTTATGCGTCTCTTCGCTTCGTCGCCAGTGACGAGATAGCGCAGGCTCGTTCTATCCACCATAGCCTGATATTTGGCACTGAGCGATGAAATCTACACTTTCCGCAGATCCTAAAAATCAAATAACTAAGAAATAGATTTAAAGGTATACAACCACCGATAATGTGAGAGAAAGTTCACAATCTGTTTTTAAGATAGGAAACAATGCCTTACAAAAGTTAAGTGAATAGAGATGTTTATATTTATGTTATTTTCAATGATATCCTAGCACTAAGGTGTTAAAGCGGGCCCACTCCGGACCGTAGCACTCACAAAAACTTTGGAACAATTAAGTACTTAGTTTGTAATTAACATCGGGGCAGTCTTCTAAGTAAACGTAAAGAATATAATTTATTTAAAAAATAAAGTTAAATATGTATTATAAAATGGTGAGGACACTTATGACCTGAACTTTTAGATTTACTCGACATTAACTTAGTGCAAATTATTGTGGAAATCAATTGAGACTATTTATATGGGTTTTTAATTATTATTATTATAGGAAGAGCATTAAATATTGGATGAATTTATTAATTAAAAATAGTTAGCAAAATACAAATACGGTAAGACTCTATAAGAGGCTCGTCTGTCAAATATTCCAAATGATCGTGTGTGCGTCCGTATCGGCGCGTCCCCTGCTCGTGTGTGCGTCCGTCCGTATCGGCGCGTCCCCTGCTCCACTCATGCATACTACTCACTCGCAGTACCACTGCAGATATACAATACAACCAACTGATGGACACACCGACACAACGGAACCCATGCATTCTGTGCAGACAGAATATACATACCCACACATGCATACTGCACTAGCATTTTATATATTACACTCGAGTTATATCGGCATAAGATATCTAGCTGTATCTTTTAAAAGGATGTTTATGGAATAATATTTTAATCATGGCTTAAATGTAGTAGTATTGTTGTGTAGTTAACCTTTCGACTTGTTTGTATTACTTTATATATAATGTACGCGGTTTTATATGTGTATGTCTATTCAGTAGTATTTAATGGTAAAACATGTATGTGCTGAGTGTATTTTAATATTGAGAACACGACGCAACCAGCGCGGCCCACACAAACTAGTCGCGCTGATAATTAATTTTATGATCGTAATTGACTAATTATACAAACACCCCTAATTTAGCGTTATATGGTTCGTTAGATAGCAGAAAAACAATTTAGTTCGTTTTCTACTCTTGTAATAATAAACTAATTTGCATTTATTATACGTCGCATTGGCCAACTAAGCGTTCGATTCTACTGATATGATAGTCTTTTCGATACTTATTTTAAAATACAATGCAGGTATTATTAAATATACAACACCTCATATTTATACTAGAAGTTAAATATAAATGTAATTATGAAAATCCATTTTATCGTAACATAAATATGCACGGGCTTTACATACAATTAATAATAAATAAACATTAATGATATAAAAAACTAGGGCAAGTTGTTATTTATTTCTGTTTTAAAATAAAAAAATATGTTGATTATTTTTTAAAGTATGATTTTCTCTAATTATAGTGGTTTAAATTTAAAGTACATAATTCTCGATTCATTAGATTACAAAATTGTTAGGTGAACTATCGACTGATGTACAATATTTAACGTAATGTTTACTTACGCCAGTATATAAGTTTACTTTATCGCCCTCTGCTACGGGGCAGTATTTATACAGACTTGTATTAATTTTCTAAAATGTAATTTACATTAATTGGAAGCGTCAACCGCGACCGACTCACAAAGTAAGCATGTTACAATTGTAAGAGTATTATCTAGATTTGTTATAATATCTTATAATATGTAAACTACTATACTTAGCCCTATACAAGTGCATATGATAGCTAGCGACGCCGGCGTCGATGGGCCGGCCCTGCCTGGCAGCCCAGCGAGCGTCTCGCCTCTCGCCTCTCGCGTACACATACCTAGTTACTTTATGTTCGTTATATAAAAAGAAAAATTATGATAGAATAACATTAAAGTCCTTGTTATTTTCTTTATTTTTACAATTATATCTTAATAATAATTAGTTAATTACGGTTCTAACTATTAATTTTAACCGGAGCACTAAACGATTAAGATGTGAAAAGCTTGTATGCGATTGAAGTATTTTGATGTAATAATTAAAAGTGCTATCACATAACACTTGAGGTCTTTCGACGTAGAAATTATGCATTATTCATATTAGGTATTTTTGGGTATATATTAGTGTCTAGTTTAACGGTAACATAAGTATGTAGTATGTAATGGAAAAATTAAACAGTTTTGTCGTAGTTTCTTATTATTAAGCTTCTTCTATCTTAATGGAATAAAATAATACTACTGGTTGATTAATTAAAATATTAATATTACCACATGCAAATATTTGAGATATCTTATGATGAAATATATATATCTACTTTTAAGGACATTATAAAACGTAGATAATTAAAAGAAATCAAAAAAATCAAAATATAACTGGCATTTTTAATGTTGCCTCCTCCCTATTCCCATAGAATGACCCTAATAGCTAATATGAAAAATTATCATAATTTTATTTTTATATGGTGGGCATAAAGTTTCATACAACCCTTATGGGGCCAAACCGAAAAACAACATGACAAAGTAAATAATATAATCTGTAGGTGACCGCGACAATATTTATCTAAATTGTCAACTATTACATAGAGCAACTATATCACGTCCTTAGGTTACACACACACTACTACTACTACAACACAATTCAGTTCAGGAAGTTTGAGAGTGATAAAACTTGATCTTGTTGATGAACAAGTTTTAGTTACAAATAATATTTTGTTTCTAACCGATAATTGAATAGGTAGATATGTTATGCTCTATATTTTTCGGGTTTTGTCATTCTCAAAGGTGCTGTAGTCTTGGAAAAATCAATTTACACAATCACATAGTGCTAAAAGGTAAGTAAGTAGTAGCACTAATGAAGGCACTTTAAAATTCCCCTAAATTCTTTCTCTCGACACAAGGGAGGTTCAAACTTGTAATTTCCTCGTTGCCATCTTATAAGCATAATAATACAAAATGTTGTCTAAAACAGAAGGCGACGGTGGCATTAGCGCTTGCAGTCCCAAGTATGTCAGCCTTCCCCACATGAACGAGGCTATTGGAACCCCGCCCCAGGTTACTACGATCTGAATACTCTTACTTTTAATAAAGGTTCCGACTTCCTACATCTAGATGTTTTATGAAATTCTCAGTAAACTAAGACAGAAGTCTAAACAACCTAATAGCGTCACGCCATTTCACATACAAGTTAGTCTGACGTCCAGCAGTAAACAACGACATATCTAGGTTAAACTGCTTTAAAGTTATTATAATTTCTTTATCATCTTATTTAAATGAACCCAGGCTATGCGTACCTAGGCCATCACTAGATTAGCTACTCTTATTATTATTAAAAAGCTGTCAGAAGTCCTGGATACTTATATTACCCAGCAATCATCAAGCCCCTAAAACAAATTGGTAACAGGTCCAAATGATGTACTGTGGTGGGATGGTGTCCCCGCAGCCGTCCTTCTGTAACGTGTCTGATGTCTCCGCCTCGGCCTCAGGTTTTTGCACAACAACCTGTATTGTATACTAGCAATCATGATCATCCATACAACAAATATGCATTGAGGGTAGTTGCAATTAGCAAAGCAGCCTGAGCCTCTTCGCTATCCATGGTTCAGTGCAAGACTGAAAAGAAGGGACGTTGTACTTGCTGTAAGGCTTCGTTCAGGACACATTCCTCTGAACAGGGTTTTTAATGGGGAAAGTAGCTTCCCCAAACTGCGACGAGTGTGGCTCCCCGGAAGACGTCCACGTGCTGACGGAATGTGTCCGGAACGAAGCCTTTAGGACGCAGATACGCATCTCGAATAACAATTTACTTTTAGGTGTAATAGCATTCTGGCTTTCCCAATCACTGGCGAAGCCAGAATGCTATACAGATTGGCACACATTTATATTAGAAATAGGTAGGAAATATTTTACTTACGTTTACTATCTGTTTTTGTAATTAGGTAGTAATTTTGTCCTATAGAGCTACATAGTCAAATTGTTATAGAACTAAAGCTCTATAAAGATATAAAAAAGCAAGCTAAAATTAAAAATGCCTGCGGCTTTGACAAAATATTGAAGGCTGGCCACGCCAGCTTTTAGGGGTGATTTTGCGACCAAGTTCTTGGCTAGATAAACCACATCTGAAGTCTTTATCTTTCGTATGTACCTAGAGGCAGATATACATACTATATCTAATATTATACTAATACAGATAGACCACGTAGAACAAAATATGACACCGGCGTAAACTGAGCTGCTACGGAAGCATCTGCAACCATGGCGTTTAAGTACAAATATTACTCGTAACGCCATCTCTTCATTATGAAAGATTACTAATTCTAAAGAACGAGCACCCTGTGAAAAAGAGTTTCAAATGTATCCCTAGAATAATTAATTCACCAAGTTAAAACCTAAAAAAAAAAGGACTTCATGACCTATCAATCACATAAACCTATCCGCGCGGGATGCGAATGCCGTCCATGAACACGATAATGATATTGATGAGCTACAGAATCTGTTTTCTGACATCACAATACTAGACACAAGAAACAAATATCGGTCCTTACAGCCAGAATTAATCTCAATGACAATGAGTGTAAACAAATATCGGTCCATACAGCCAGAATTAATCTCAATGACAATGAGTGTAAACGCCACAAGTCGCTCAAAGGCAAAAATACGTAATATTGTTTACCTAATAAACCTAATAATCGAACCGATTCTTGATTTTCTAAAAATGGGACCAACCTGAAGGGTTGCCCTTTCATACAGAAGTCTTAGAATAATCATAACTACGTTGAGGAAGAAGTTTATTTTATTTGCATACTTTTTGTATGGGTGCTAGCTTAGAGCAATTTAATTTATTAATAAACATTCAAATTAACTTTGCTAACGTAAATCCGAATTTGATAAAGTAGAGATAGTATATCCGGTCTAGACTAGACTGATGTAGAGTACCTAGGAAAAGTAGTAACGATGACTGTAGAGGCATGGCTAACTCGGCTCGGACGTCTGATGGTAATGGTGCGTGGTGCGGTAAGTACATTTTTATTATTTTCTATTACTAGCATCAATCATTAATTAATTATGTCTAACTCCCGGAATGTAACTTGGCCATTTGCTGTGTGTCTCGCTCTCTCACAAAGACAGACTTGAGAGAGGGAGACACACACCAAACGCTGGGCAAGTTTCATTCCGGGAGTTATGTACCTGTTAATATTTTATGAAATTGCTTCCTATGTTTAAATTTTAGCCGATTCAAAGTTTTGTTGCCTAAACGAGCCCAAATTCAGAGTACCTAACCTAGGTAGTTAGTCGTACTATTATGTACGTAGTCTGGTCATAAGTTTTGTCACATATGGAAAGTTAAATAAATGACACAATGAGTTACGCACTACAACCATTTATATATCAAATGAAAGGGTACAAAATACAGATTTAAACCACATTAAAATTATTCAAAATGTCCTCTGGCTTCGATACAAGCCTTCAATCTGCTAGGCCAGTCATCAATCCGAAGTACGCTCGACATTCATGTCAATATCGGCGACTGCTTTAATCAGAGATGCTTTAAGTGACTCCAAATTGCGATGGGGTTTAGCACAGACCTTCAAGTGCTGCCATATTTTATAATCCAAAGGATTCAAGTCTGGACTGGAGGAGGGCCAATCCTCGTGCCTGATAAAGTATTGTTTGTGAAAGAGGTTCCTCAAGGTTTGTTAGGACTGTGTTTTGATATACGAGGGCACTGGTTTTCACTCCTTTTTCACAAAAAAACACCTCTGTTGGACCCAAATAGGAGACCCCAAGCCACACCATGAATGCCGAAGGGTGATGGCCACGCTGAACACGTGGCACACGTTCGCTCGCTTCTTCACTAGACTGTGCATACACTTTATCATTTCGTTTGTTGTAACTCTCCTCAACATTAAAAATTTTATCGTCCGAAAAAAGTATTTCGCGGTATTTTTTACCTGCGTACCGCCATAACAAAACCCGGCATCTTTTGAGTCTGATTTTTTTCAGCCGTGCGTTAAGAAGATTGGCTGTTCTTTTTCTGTAAGCACGCAGTCCTAGGTCTTCATTCAATACTCTTTTAACAGTGGTTCTGCTTAGTTAGTCCCATCTGCAGAGCCAACATTTTTTCTTGCGGACAGGATTTCGTTGGATTCGCGCCTTCAGTGCTTTGATGACCGCTGGAGTCCGAACAGTACGAGGTCGACCGCTCCTTTGTTTATCATCTAAGCTTGAATCTTCCCTGAATCGTTTGATAGCACGATAAATGAATCTCAGTGGCACTTTCAAATTTTTCAGCAGTTTATAAATCTCTGTTGGTGCGTGGCGTGGCCGCAACGATGCAATGCAATTATGGCGACTGTCTTCTTTGCGCGTCCACTCCATATTGGAAAATGAAGAAAATTCCAGAAAACCTGTATATTTATTTTCTTGAAATATTCAAATTTCGAATTCCCATAACTTTTTTTGTGAACTCTATTCTAAATTCGAAATTAGAACTTATGGCCCGACTACGTAAATTCCTCTTTTTTGTTAAGACTTCTGTCCTGATTCTGACTAATCTTCATACTAAATATGTTATAGAAAACTGAATTAGCCAAAATAGCCTTTAGCAAAACTCAGTTACCTTCGAAAAATTGTATGAGTAGGTATTATTGCTGTTGGTTTCTTCACTAGCTTGTTAATCATGATGACACAGCATACGTAAGCGAATACGCATAATGTAATTGATCTATTTTGCTGAGGGCCACTATTTCAAGAGAAGGATAAACAGTAAGGTAACTTTTTTTTACGTGTGAAATTTCAAAAGCCCCAGATAAACAGACAGATAAACGCTATCTGAGCAATGAGAAACACAGCTTGTTCTGTCAGCAGCATAGTAAACAACTCAAATGTAGCGTCTTAGCTTAACTTGAATCTAACACCCGTTTGCACTAAACGTAACTTAGGCTTGTCCTAGTTAAGAAACGCGCCTAAGGCTAAGAATAGCCTAACCATAGACTAAAATGTATGGCTTAGTAGGGATGGCTTAAGGTTAGTGCATTTTTTTTTGCTAGGAGCAGCTTAAGAACTTAGACGATTCTTATTTTTAGTGCAAACGGGTGTAAGTGTACAATTGTACATACTTACAGAATTCTTCCTGCGTTCTCCGTAACTGTGTACTATAGTGTGTGTTATGTCCACCAAGGTGATGACTTCGAGTACACCGGCGGGTCCGGCGACGGATATCAGCGCTCATCGAAACGGAGCCACCACGGCTCGTCATCCACCGGCACAGCATCCGCCTCCTCATACCACCCGTATCGACGCTAGGTATTAGACGAAGCAAGCGCCCTCTGCACCAACCGTGCCACCTAACGGTACTAACATGATTGGTGGTCAGAGCCATCTATCCGCGCGGCCGCGAGCCAGATCAAACATCAGGAGTTCGACTCCTGCAAACTCATGACCGCCTGGTACCTCGACGGCTGGTGATCTTGTAAAATAATTCTTATTGTATTTTGCTTCTTTTTTACGAACACAATCATTATGTTTGTAAACGTTTTGTTTCGGCAATGAGTTTATATGACGTTTGTCTATTTTACATCGATGTTGTTGTTATGATTTACTCCACAATACTTCATTGTTTTTGAAAATACATCGAGGTATTTATGCAAATAGATTAATGCCCTATGAAACAACTCGTTAAAGTAATAATCTTAGTTTACCTACTAACGGTAGATGTCGTGATGAGTTTCCTATAAACTCATTTCTTTTACCGTTCTAGGTGAATTTGACTAGTTTGTAGTTTATTTTGACACTATTCTGAGACCAGTGAAACAGCTAGGTACGTGCTTGGTTACTACTCTCGCTGTACCACATCTGGATAAGTACATAACATGTTGTAATTGATAGTTTCTAAACTTTAGCTTTGTCTATGCAATTGTTTGAAATAGTCTTAAAAATATTTTCATAACTTTACAGGTAGGTAGTAAAGTTGCAACTTGCAACCATGTTGGATGGTTGATAAAGATTAATGATAAATTAATTGTGACAATCAACCGTTACTTGCGATATCTTATCTTATCACCATTGATATGAATGTTTATTTACATTTTATCTAAATTCAGTAGTTATAAGTTTTACAAAGATAGAATTTGGAAGTTGGGCAAAGTCGGGAAATATATTTTGAATAAAGCTAATCATGTTAAAAACTGAACTCCGCGATAGATCTTACTGCTAGCTAGATGCATTTATGTGTGGCGAGATAAGATTTACACTAAACTTGTTGTTTAATTAATATAATAGGTACTTATACAGGCTGTCCCGTAAATAATGTTACAACGTTAAAGGGCAGACAGCTCTCCTTATTTCCTAAACCTTATTTAAATATTAAAAAACGTAGGATTACCAAGTTTTTTTTTTTCCGTAATTTTCCATTCCGTATTTTTTATTCCAGCATGATTTTAAATGCTGTCGCTGCTAATTAGAAAATTTCCAAGATCTCGTTTTTGTAGAACAAAGCTAAATAGTTTACCAATGGAACCAGACAACAGATTTGTTACTAACTGTTTTTTAATGACTTGGAAAAAAATGTAGAAATATTTTTTTTCTTCTTTCTGCGGACCGAGATAAAAAAAAGTCCTGCAAAAAAGTTTATGGCATTGAACTGAACCATTCTTTTTAAAACTTGTACACCTACCCAGCTTTGTAAATTGGTGTAAAACTTAGGACTAGACTTAGTCGTTGCAAAGTTATTGTTATTAATCTGAAAAGTGGCGCTAATTTTAAATAGTTGAATAAAAACATATGTGCATTAAACGTATTGTAGTATCTAAAATGTTCGCCTTAGAGCCTGAATCACTACACCAAAAATAAGATCTTGGAAATGTTATCATTAGCAGCGACAGCATTAAAAACATGATGTTTAGGAAATAAGGTGAGCTGTCTTCCCTTTAACGTTGGACCATTATTTACAGGACACCCTGTCCTGGATAAGATGATTATCAAGATCAAATAGCCCGTATATCTGCATGACCTTGACATATTCTTTAAAAAATACCTCACATGAGTGTTCCTAAGTAATTCCGACTTGGAAAATTCCTTGTAAAATGTATTTTTCCATGTGTATGTACTGTCTTTCTTTTCCTACTTACTTGAATAAAAAAGTAATTAGAATATATTTGATATAACTTTTATTTTACATTGATGCAAGAATGGTATACGTAGAGCTTTTCTGAACGGCTGTTAGGGATGGTAGATCAATAAAATCATAGGAAAGACGATATATAATTTTTAGTATTAAACGTTTAATTTTAGAATCCTTGTTTGTTTTATGAAATTATATTTAAAATGCGGGTACATAACATAGCCTTATGAAAGTTATGAATGACATCGCGTAAGTACAATCAAAATAGATCGAAGTATGTAAGAACTGTTGTTAAAATTATAAAAAAATATGTTTATATGCAATGTAATTTAATATAGATTTAGATGTACATTATTTTTAAAGCTTCATTGAATCACGAAAGCTCGGACAGAATTGTGACGGTTACCATATAGAATTCTAGAGACATCGTTATATTTTAGATGATATACATATAACCCAGTCATTAGGGGATTATGCCCTACAAAAGGTGGAGTAGTTTCTTTTTTGATCTGGATTGCTTAAGAATAATAGGCTAGCCATGAAACATTTAAGTTTTCGACCTCGAGGAGTGCCTGCGTAAGCCGCTATTTTGAATTGAAGGGACCAAAATTTGTTCATTTTAGGGTACCATAACCCGAAGTTTCCAAATGGGACCCCAGCTAAAAATTTGAAATTCACAGCTAGAAAGAAAGAAACATTTATTACAAAGACAGTGAACACTACAAAAAGACAAGAGAAAGAATAACCGGCCAAGTGCGAGTTGGACTCGCGCACGAAGGGTTCCGTACCATTATCTATAAAAAAAAACGCAAAAAAATCACGTTAGTTGTATGGGAGCCCCCTTAATATTAAATTTATTTTGTTTTTAGTATTTGTTGTTATAGCGGCAACAGAAATACATCATCTGTGAAAATTTCAACTGTCTAGCTACCACGGTTCATGAGATACAGCCTGGTGATAGACAGACGGACAGCGAAGTCTCAGTAATGGGTCCCGTTTGGCACCCTTCGGGTACGGAACCCTAAAACAGAAAATCACAACAATCAATCATCAATCTCATCATCTGTTGCCGCAACAACAACAAATACTGAAATACAAGAGATATTACAAATTAAAGGTGGTCCCCATACAAGACAAGTGTTTTGATACACCCACGCATTTCAATATGATGGTATATTTCGCGTCAAACCACATCGTTGTGGTATCGCAGCTGGTATGATGTAGGCTCTCAATCCGTAGGTCGTGAGTTCAAATCCTTGTGAGGGCATAATATTTTTAATTTTATTTTTGTTTTTGTTTTGAGTGCTTTTGAGTGAATGTAAAATGTAAGGACTAATCTAAAACTACCGTCACAATAAACGTTCTGATTCTGATTGAAAATTTGCTTAACTTAAGGATTTAAGGTAGTTTCCCTCCAGGGCACATAGTTTTTTTCCACCTCATCTAGATCCGAAAGTATACATGTTACGGGAATTTGACAAAGAATAATTTGTATTTTTTAGTATCGATTGACACCAGTTTCATAAGTGGCGGCGAAATTATGTTTTTTTTTCAAGGTAACAGACGGTAGGTATGCCAAGCTGCATTCTAAAATTTTACATGCCCTTTTCTTCTTATAGATATTTTTGTCATAAAGTCAACCGTTGAAGTATTATTTTAAAAAGGACAAATTATGGCCCCTTCAATTCAAAATAGCGCCTCCTCGAGGTCGAAACCTTAAATTTTTCATGGCTAGCCTATTCTTAAGCAATACAAATAAAAAAAAGAACCTACTCCACCTTTTGTAGGCCAGAGCCTCTAATTTCCCCCCAATGATTGTACTAATAATACTTACGATATTACTTATTAGGCACTAAAATTAAGACTTTAATACCTACATATTTAGCACACGGGAATTATAAGAAGATGCAGAACTTTATCTGGACCATAAATACCTAGATTTATTTAGCCACGTTACGCGTACCTACGTTATCTATATATTATACCTAAGCTATTTATATATTTCGGTTTAATATTTTCTACTCCTAATCATTGTCCTCGCAATAATTAAGTATTTACGGAAAATTCTTATGTATGACCATGAAATAAAATATGTAAAGATATCTAATATTTACTTTATTTCTTGTATATTAACGTACAATACACAGCACGTAAAATACAAAATGGTCCAAATAGAGAAACAGGCACCTAGCTAGATAATGTTGTGGTTGTACTTGTTTTAATGATTTTTGATATTTTCTTATTAAGAAAACACAAGCTTACAATAGATTCATTCTATTTAGTCCGGGTCTCTCAAGAGACGAATAAACAGGCGGATAACTTTTTTGACACTTTTTGTACAAAAGTGTGAAATGTCAAAAGCCCCATATAAACAGACAACGGATTTTAACGTCATGAATTCGTGACCTTTCCTTTGGACAACCAAATATGTCTACTGGACAACCAAGGTGTCCCCGCATCAAAACACATGTTTAAGTATTTTTTTCATATTGTTTTTTAGATCAGGCCGCTGAACTTTTAAAGGTGACTAGTACAATATAAATTAATTTAGCTCGTAATTTATTGTCAAATAATTGTTACTATTACCTACTTGTTTAAACCTCGTAAGTCCCAGCTCATTTTGACATGCAGTACCTAGTCATTGAAACCCAGCGGTCGTATACTAGATTTGAATAGTACTTTCAATAGGAACACCACACTTAACTTTCGTTTACACACATAACTTGTCCCTAGAATACCAATACATCTCGAAAACCTAATCACTTAGCTTTTACAAACTGAGCTCCTCTAACTCAGTCCGGACTGAGTGTAGGTAGAGGTGTACATACATGTCATACTAAGTTTTATGGGTTACACTATTTTGAACTAGAAAAACAAGGTTTGGTAGATGGCCGCGCGAAAATAAAAAAGTGGAGAAAAAATTGCATTTTTCTTTTTAAGGTTTTCACCAAATTTTTGTACTAAAACTAGGTCCACTAGAATGTTTTGTTTGAGGCGCGGGAGAACCCCACTTTTCCCCCTCTCCTCTCACCCCTGAGGGTCGGCGCGATGAGAAATCAGGCCAAAATGGTATAAGTTCTATCCAGAGAATAACTATGCACAGATAAACAGTAAGTTTTAAAACAGTTAGCATTGAAAATTAATATGTTTTTTGTAAATATACAATTTTCTCCCGCTTGCAACTTTACAGGACATTTAGAGTAGGTACAAAGACAAAAAATAATTGAAATTTTATCATCTTTATTCTTCTCATAGACATTTATTTCATAAAGTCAACCGTTGAAGCATTATTTAAATAATAACAAATTTTGGCCCCTTCTAGCGGCTAACGCAGGCATTCCTCGAGTTTGAAAACTTACATTTTTCATGGCTAGCATATACTCAATACAAATAAAAAAATAAACTACTCCACCTTTTGTAGGGCAGAGCCTCTAATTTCCCCCCAATGATTGTACTATACATATACTTACATTATTATCTTTCAAAACGTTAAAATAATGTGATGACATTTAGATTCAATAGGTACCTACAGTGCAATATTTAAAATTACAGTCATTAGGATTTGCTATTAATTAATACTTACACAATTAGAGCTTAGTGGTAAAGTTTTATTACATCATGAAAATACATACTTAATTGACTTACAAATCGAGAAAAAGTTCAATGTATCTGAAGAAGAAAGAAGCCCTGATTAGTCTTCGTGTTAGGTCGAGGTACGTCTGATACAAAAGCAGCACCCAGCAGTTCTGAGTAATATTAGATTGTTACACAAGGGGCGTAAGGGAGCTGTTTTGGAACCAGATCCAATTTGGCGAGTGCCTAAACCCTAAGGCGCTCGCGAGGTCCAATACAGGATGTTACAGAAAGGGGTGTAAAAGCCGAAAGAGGGTTGTTAGGGACATCATTCTGAACAACTCACTATGGGACCGACTTGATCAGAGCAACTTTATTTTTATTAATTCAGTACATTTCGGGCTCAGCTGATCTGGCCCCCGATTCTCGCGCTATCGAGATCATCTCCCCAGTCGAGATATCGGTTTTGATACGGCCTAAATCCGTCGAAAAAGATCTCGATATATATTGATTTTGATCGAAAACGGGTCGAGATATCTCGGTTGGTCAGAAGGCTAGTCGTAAGAATACCTTTTTCTTGTTTTTGTTTGATAGAGATTTCGGTATCTCAAAATCGATATTTCGACTATGGACATGATCTCGCTAGCGCCAGAATTGCCCCCCTGTATGGTAGAGTGACTTACACCAAGATACTATAATATTATACTAAAACAGATAGACCACCTAGAACAAAATATGACACCGTCTTAAACTGAGATGCTACGGAAGCTTCTTTAGTTCGAGGCCATTATCGCTTGGTGCAGCACCATCGAAAATTGCAAATACCACGAGATGGCGCTAATTTAAATAGGATTTATTCTAAGATTAGCGCTACCTAGAAGTAAGTTAACTGAAACCATGGCGTTTAAAGTACAAATCTTACTCCTCACGCCATCTCTTTTTTACGAAGGGTTACTAATTCTACTGGATGAGCACCCTGTGCTTACAAGGACTCTTTGGACAGCAGTTAACTCTACTGCATGGACGATGCAAAAATATTATAATCGGAGACGTCGAGTCTTTCCAATCCGCCAGTGACGGATCCTTTCTATAGGTAAGGCTTGCGCTCCAGAAGCTTTCCCACCATTTACCGCCGGCTCCAGACGCAAGCGCTCATCACCGGCCGGTGCTCCCCGGCGACGACGGCGGCGGCGGGGGCGCCTCACGTGTTGGCGCGCTTGGCGGCGCAGTTGGCACAGGCGCAGGGCGCGGCGGGCTGGGGCGGCGCGTCCTCGACGTGCGCGTGCGCCGCGCGGTAGCACAGCTCGCGGTAGCGCGCGCAACCTGCAGGAGGCTCTACCGATGTAACAGAAGTCTTGGAATTTCAACCGGGCGTGTCTAACTATAGGGAATCAACGTCGTGCAATCCGCGTCCACGGGGTGGGCAGGGACGAGGTGCGAGGCGGTCTGTCGCACGCGTCGTGCTCGCTCGCTCTCCCGCCATACGACTCGCTTCCCCTCTGAGCTGAGACGACCGTCTTATCTCGTCCATGCCCACCTATCCTACCTAGTTTAGCCCTGGTTATAGCCAAAACGACTGTTCTACAATAGATCTATTGAAACAGAACAAAAGATCGTGGTGAGACATAGAGGAAAAACAAAGGCTTGCGAATTATGTGCCTGTGGTAGCTGCAAATATCCCTATATCCATCCCCACAGGCCCTCAGGCTGATAATAAGGAACAACAGATCTTCCGCAGTATAGCATGCTAGATGAGTAGGTCTCACTGATTAATATACACCACGCGTACCACGACTAGTAAATGATGTTGGACGCAGACCTGTAGGTGGGAGGGCCAGCCGCGTGTCCGCCGCAAACCCTCGCTGTGCTAGTCGATCCAGTAATGTGCTAGCCGACCATCACCTATCGCTGTCTACCTCTCTTCCTGCAAGTGAAAAGAGTGTTCTAAGAAACTGAAGGAAAATTACTTAGCTACTACGGTTCCATTCACGGCACTTTAACCTCTCTTAATTAATACGGCCCTGTAGGAACGTTTCATGATTCTATTTAGGTACCTCCATTGTTTCAGCAAGACAATTTGTTAAGTGACCTAAGCTTTGGATTGAGAAATGGTCCTTCGAACCTTATTTTCCTTACC
Organism: Argyresthia albistria; assembly: GCA_963457715.1. Lineage (NCBI taxonomy): Eukaryota > Metazoa > Arthropoda > Insecta > Lepidoptera > Argyresthiidae > Argyresthia > Argyresthia albistria. The sequence goes on from OY735260.1 coordinate 5,673,267, forward strand.
TTCATTGCTAGCGCTTGGCGAGTGTCCAGGGTTCGTTTCCTCGTTGCGAGGTGTTGTGGCCCCTTCCTCCTGCAAATTTCACAATTATTATTTGGCGGAAAATTCCGACTAGGGAATCCAATCCCGCACCTTTTTCTGTGGTATTACAGATGATCCCTCATCCATTGGGCATACGGGATCCCGCAGGTTTGCGGGATTGAAAAAAAACCTGAAATACCAAGAAAACTAGACGCAAACGTAGAACGCAACGAACGCAATACTAACAAGAACATAGAGAGAGTCACGCGCCTTTTCAATACTGGGTGGCAAAGGCACGATGGTGATGGTGTCCACTTTTAGCCAGTTATTCAATAATCCATTTTCCGATTTTTAGGGTTTTAATCTAATCCTGGGATGCTATAGGCTAATAATAATAATAATAATCTAATCCAAGAATGACCTATTCTATAATTTGTATGTATTTTTTATATAATTGCAATCAAACGATTCGACTGATCAGGTGATTAGGCTTCAGTTTAGATTAACTGGGATTTATGAAATGAGACACGTGCTCTCTTGATTATTGTTTATTGGCAACTAAACCTTCGAGAAAATTCATAGTATACCTATACATAGCTACAGGTACATCAGTGGACTGTATTGATGTATGTGTACGTACAAAATAGAAGAAAAGTAGGTGAAAGCTTATCTATACATACTTAGAAGCAACTTGACAGCTGACCTAAATCTTCATAGAATCCCCTTTTTAACACCCGGGAAGTTACCAAAACAATCGGAAAAAATAGCATGATGATCGACGCCATTCACATAATATCATGCTTCAGGATAAAGCAACGCTGCAGCGTCATATTGGGAGACATTTGCTCCGTCCATCCTGAGGCTGGATTCACACGGCATAGTCCTGCACGTTTTTTTGCAGTATACGTCTTAACGGATAAACAGTGGCCTTGGTTCACACGGCATTGTCCTGCACGTTTTTTTGCAGTATACGTCGTGTGAACCTAGGCCACTGTTTATCCGTTAAGAAGTATACTGCAAAAAAACGTGCAGGACTATGCCGTGTGAACCACGCCGAGGCTTGCAGGGCTTCTCCTTGCGTTGTGGCAAGCAGTGCAGATTCCGTATCGGTCGCATGCAGTCACAAGGGAAAATGTGACACCTAAATACACAGCAACTGTAATAAACTAAACAGCTGAATAGATTATAAGGCCATATCATCCCGAGGCTTTAATCTATGAGGAAGAAGTGGTCACTCACCGATCTCTGGTCGAGGTGGGCGGTAGCGGTGAGCAGGTCCAAGATGGCGGAGAAGGAGCCCCGCGCGGCGCGCCGGAAGCCCTGCGGCGCCGGCGCCGCCGGCGACTCCGCCGCACCCAGCACACTCAGCGGGGACTGCGACCACTGCCAACCGAATTGAGATACGATGTCACTGCTATACTACCGCCCCGTAAGGAAATAAACGGTCAAGTGCGAGCAGGACTCGCGGACCAAGGGTTAAGATCACAATTGGTGATTGTTACCTCGTAACTGGTGTAATTATAGGATTCTACATAAAAAATCCAGTATGATGTTATACATGTAAACCAAATTGAATATTTTTGTAGAAAGACAGTGATTTCAGTTTTCTGATTTTTCCCTTTACTTGTGCTGAAAGACCTTGCGTTATGCCTTTCATGATTGCGGAAAGTACCCTATAGCATTGCGATTACTATGGGTACGGAACCCTAAAAACTATTATAGTAGATTATTTACTGAGTAACGTTTTGTTATGAGTGCGATTTACTATTTTAACATCGACGAGCGAAGTCAACAAAGCAAGGGGTCGCACGCAACGACAAATTAGCGACGCGAGCGACTCGCCCCGTCGTCGTCGCATCTGTGTCCCTGAGCACAGAAGAGATAATAGTACTCCTGAGTTAAGATGGATGGATCTCTGCGTTAGTATTCTAAAAGGCGTAAGGTTCTAAACTAACCAAGCTACCACAGCAGTACTCCCAAGCTTCTAACTAATCTAACCTAACCATACCATCAGTATCTACTCCCGAGGTTTCTCTGTATTTACAACCTTAGAAAATCGTGAAATATAATACTTAATTAGTTATTGAGAATCTCACATGTCCCATGCATGTCCCCATATTATTAGAATACCTAATGCGGTCCTCATTGTCTGACAGATCCTCGTTACCTTGCGCCTGGGGGTTTGGGTATGTCAGGCCACGATAACCAACTAAAATCCCAATTTATCAAACCAGCGGAACAAACACAAAACTGTATCTTCCCACGTTATGAATTAAATTATCCAATTCCAAAACCCGAATTTATGCAACGGAAATTATGTACTTATTTGTTTTCGCAAAGCGCCCGCACAACGAAATTGTGTTTAGCTAGCCCTGTACGACGGAGATAACAAGGGAGAGCAAACCACAATGAAAATTATTTGTGAGCTCGGATCTGTTAAATCCGGAAGCGAAAACCAAATTGTTTTGTTTTGAATTCAACAGATTTTTTAACCGACGGACTTCATAAAAGGAGGTTTTTAATGTATGTGCCCCATTGCGCCTAGACGGATGGACCGATTTGGATTTTTTTCTTTGTTTGAAGGGTTTCCTTCCCATTGGTACCATAGGCACCAGGTCAGGATCTGTTGATGGGATCCAGGAGAAATCGAGGATAGACAATGTTATAGGAAGACCTATAGTGATTTTTGTGTTTTTCGTAATAACTCGTGCATTTACTCGTGGTAAGCTTAATATTGTGATGCGGAACTGATGATGAAGACCACACAGGCCATCAGAACTGCTCAATACTAGTCAGGTACAAATACAACGCGTGGCTGACGGGCAACGCATAGCCTAAACCGGTGGACCTAGAGCCTAGAGTCATGAAACTTTGCACAGGGGTTCCTTAGTAGCGTAGGGTAGCACTGAGATGGGATTTGATGAAATTAATTCCCCAAGGGGGGCAATAGGGGGTTACAGTCTGTATTAAACTCAAAAAGCACCTGTTATTGGTTTCTAGTCAAATAGGGTTTGTAGAAGTAGTTTTTTTTTAAGTTTTGATTTTCGTTTCAATTATGTTAATTACCTACTTACGAGTTATAGGTACGTACGGTACCAGCAAGAGTTTTAACTCGTTAATGAAACCAAAAAAAACGTTATACCTACTTAAATTAAGCAGCTTTCCAACTCACTTTCCAGCGATCTTTTGGTGCGTCACGTGAGTGACGTTATTTAGGTAAAGCGCTTATTACACTACGCTGTTTTTCAAGCCCGATTGGCAGGACAGGATAGGTGTAATAAGAAACAGGGAGGCAGGATTCCGAAACAGGGCGATTGTGTGTACCCGTGTCTCCCTGAGCCGCCCTGCCGATTGTGTAGTGTAATAAGAAACAGGGAGGCAGGGAGCTCAGTCGCTCCGGCTAGTAGTGCGGAAAGCCTGTCCTGTAAAAGATCGGAGATGGAACGAGACATTTTCGGTCCGGACATACTTACTTCCTTTAATATGTCCGCAGTGATGGGCTAGCCCCATGTCACGCAAAATGCAGCATTGAATCACTAGCTGAAAGTGGGAACATTGGTGCCTCTGCCACCCCGTATGGGAAAAGGTGTGACGCTATGTATGTGTGTGTGTGTGTGTACTACGGGAGTAGGGGATATCAATGAACCTGTCTAGTTCCTAGGAGTATACATACCTAGTCGTTCGTACTCGGAGTATAGTGTTTTCTTTTTAAATGTCCGTTTAGATTGCCTTTTGTCCCTGCAGTGAATGAGATCGTAACGGAGCAATTATTGCACTTTCCTTTTTACCCAATGGCTTCAGAATAACCTATTGACTTTAAACTCCGATAAGACAAAATACCTTTTCAATCAGAAACATAAAGTTTACCGACGAAGGTAAAATATTTGCTCACAGCTGCCTAGACCCAAAAAGTGGAACATGCTCATGTCCAGCCCTGCACAAAACAATAACCATTAAATACCTACCTTGGTGTTCACATCGATAATATTCTCACCTTTGGACCTCATATTCACCTGGTCACTGACAGAATCCGCAAACTAATCTAAACTAAACAGCCATTTACAATAAAATAACTCCGAGTCCGAATGACAAGTATACTTCAAGGAACTAGACAAGTTCATAGGAGTTTGAAATCTCCGACTGCCGGAGTATGTCTTTATTAACGGAACTATGTCCGGACCGCCGATGTCTCGTTCCATGTCCGTTCCTTTACATTTGCACTCGTCTATAGACAGTGAGTCAGACAGTGAACGATTTCTCGCGTAGGTGTAATAACTCGGCATCCTGCCTTTGATACAGGAACCCGGGAGGCAGGGCACGGTAGACAGCGTAGTCTAATAGGCCCATTTTGACAAAACAAAATGGTTGTCCAACCAATTCAGTTTGACCTTTCATTTCGTCTTTTCACAAATTGTTTTTCTTCAATCAATTGTGTAAATTAGTTTCGTATCCCGCGGGGGCTCAGCCAATTTGCTGAAATTCATTTGTGTGGAGCCTTCGCTGGAAAATATTTAGGCTTTCATTTGCGCTGCAGGCTCCGTAACTTCTGGATTCTGGCCGTCTCCCGAGTCCCTCGGCAGTCGTGTTGCATGAATATTGCAAGCGAGCGTGCTCAATTTGAAATTGAATGGGTTTTAGCTTCACCTGCGGAAATTGACAGACTCGTATACCTAGGTACTCTTATTTGATAACACCACAGAATAAGTAATAGTACTAGATAACACGTTCGATACAGCATGGCTAATTGGCCATTGGCCATAGTTATGACGTGGAAAGCAATGGTTTATTATGTTCAAGATCAAGTTCAATTTTTTTTATTGACCATAAAATCATATACTTAGATTGCTTAGTCAACCTGCCTACTTACAGACTATGGATAGACTATAGTATATGTAGATATAATCTCGCTTGATAGGATGATAGGTATCTCGATAGAATCTGAAACGAATAATCATAATTCGTCATTTATTCATCATGAAAAATTCCAGTTTTCCAAGTAAAGTTTTCTAACGACAGTTTCTTAGAATTTTGGGATGATAGGTAGGTAGGTATCTGTTGGATATAGAAAGCTCGCTATACCTCTACCACGGAGTACTATTATCTCTTCTGTGCCTCTACTTAACCATCTACCTATCGACATTCAATCCCTCCGAAACACAATAACTCGATGGGCGTATTTGAGAATGAGGAGTTTGTCAAATGATCCTCTACTTATAGGATAGGTACATATTATGATAACCAAGTACACATGACACCCAGTGACACCCTTGGGGTATTTGGAGCTGAATGAAATGAACTGAACTCAAATGAACTCAGTATGAAATGAACTCGGTATCAGTAAGACAAAGCACTCTTATCAAATTGCTGAAAGATCTTTGCGTGCCAGTATCTGGCGTAGGTTCTGTAGATAAGATAGCTAGAGGTAGTTAGGTACGCCTAAATAACATCTATAAAAAATATGCCTTATCTACATTACTAAACTGCTTACTACTTATATTACCTATATATAAAATTATAATATTATTAATTACTTAACACTAGAGTACTCCGTGGTCTAGTGGGTTTCACCTTGCATCTCACGCAGGAGATGCAGGTTCGAATCCCGGTGCTGACCATGTACCAATGAGATGATTAATTTGTCTTAAGTACATTATCGGACACTATCGTGTTTCGGATGGCAAGATAAGTTGTAGGTCCTGGCTACTATCACTACTTCGTAGTATGTAGAAGTCGTAAAACCCCTCCACCAACCCGCACTGAGCCAGCGTGGTGGAGTATAGCTCAATCTTACTCGGATCCGGGTAAAGGCCTGTGCCCCTCGGTGGGGACATTAATGGGCTACATTTCTATTCTTACTATTGCAATATTATCCCATTTGAGGATCGTAATGTATTACAAACGGTGTCGCCATATACCTACCTTGTTAGGAAGATGTACGTACGTACGTACATACAATTATCTTCTATTTTCATGTATGCACCCAATTTTCTTCCCTAGCACGTTGCTATGATACTGAGTACGTAATACATACTCTGAATTATTTAATCTCTGTACAACTAGGGCCAGCTATCCCGTTTTGAGTGTGGCAGTCAAAAAGAATAATAAATGCCTCTCAGCATCCCAGAGGCTTTGCATTTTGAGTCCTTTCGACGTAATGTGAGAATATTAGAGATATTTAAACTTGAAAAAATATTTCATCCCCGGATTCTGACTTCGACTAATTTCGTTTATTTGAGTTAGTCCACTCGGATCATAAAATAGGATCACGGTCTCAACGGATCACATCTTACCAAGCAATAACTTTAAGCATTAAACCCCCAGTAAGCATCCCAGGGTTCCAGCTCCCACCTTCGAGCTTCGCACTCCATCATCAGATCAACTCGATGGTACCATTTTCTCAAAGGTCTTGTCACTACGAATGAGCCCAAACTCGATGGGTTTGCTCGTAGGCATCCCAGGGTTCCAGCTACCACCTTCAACCTTCGCACTCCATCATCAGATCAGCTCGATCACAACACTAATGAGCCCAAATTCGACGGGTTTACTAGTAAGCATCATAGGGTTCCCACTCCTACCTTCGAACTCCATCATCAGACCAGCTCGATGGTACCATAAAAACCAGCTCCAAGAAATATACTTTCGAATAAAAAAAACAACATTCAAATCGGTTCACCCGTTTACGCTCCGCGTGCTGAGAGACAGACAGACACAAGTGATTAACACGTCAAACCACCAAACGTGGTTCACACGGCATAGTCCTGCACGTTTTTTTGCAGTATACTTCTTAACGGATAAACAGTGGCCTAGGTTCACACGACGTATACTGCAAAAAAACGTGCAGGACTATGCCGTGTGAATCCAGCCAGTACCCCATTTGCCTTCGTAAAAAAGTGACGTCATGCAACGTGCCTTGTTCACTGATATGAATCGTAATTTCGCGGGCGCAGCCATGCGGGGATATAGCTCAGTGGTTGAGCATTCGACTGCAGATCGAGAGGTCCCCGGTTCAAACCCGGGTGTCCCCTGTGAACGTTTTGCTGTTTTGCAATGCTTACTAGAAAATGTACCTCGAAGGATAATGGACGACATTTAAAAAAAAATAGCTGCTGGTTTTATTATCTCATACGAAAATAGATGGGAAACGATGGGACCCGTATTTTTTATTTTAGTGTTTATTCTTATTTTTAAGTTATAATTCAAGATTTTTAGAGTTACTCATTCTAAAAGGGCGTAAGTACAATGTCAGGATTATAAAACGTTGAACTTTTGCCCGTCATTGCATCAATAAAAAAATTAAAATGTCATTATTCTGTCATAATATCACCCCCTGTTCCGAGTCACGCCAAAATCGATTACAGCGTCTACGAAGCCGTTGCGTCCGAGTCAGTTTTGGGCTTTTGACGATACAAAACGATGGCATCTTAGACGCTGTATTCGATTATGGCGCTGACGGCGATGTCGCGGAACGCACTGTCAATATATAAACTTCTTGACAAGTTGACAACCAGCAGTGACAAAATTTAGATGACAGATTATGACTGACAGTTGCTTTTTTATTTATATCTAGCCTGTGGAACACATGCCATAAATCCTGACATTGATAATTTGGACAACATTTCAGTTTTACTCTTAAATTACTGATCTAAAAATTCTGAAAAAAATATCTAAGAGCTCAGAACACTTAAATCTCGAAATAGTTTTCTAATTTTAGTACCTTATCAAAATGAAAGGTTGTCCAATAGGTCAAGCGATGACAATAGTAGATAGATAAGGTGCGTAAGGGCACAAGGGGCGTAAATGAGTCATTTCAGAATAAGATCCAATTCGTCGCCCGTGCGAGCACAGCTGACAAAGGGTGCTGGCTGACGGATCGAGTGTACCCGAGATATTTAGTTAGACGAATATAGTTCGAGGGTGAAATAGCTAAGTACTTACAACCCCAGGTAAGCATTCTCCTTTACCTCATTCATGCGAGGTAAATAAAACATTTTATTTAGAGATATGTTAGGGACATAATTCTGAACAATTTTTACTATAAAACCGATTTGATGAGATCAACTTTATTTTTCACTTCTCCATACGTTTCGTGCCGGGCGATCTGATTTCTATGGAGAAATGAAACATAAAGTTGATCTGATCAAATCGGTTTCATTTATTTATTGTTTTTCGTAATTAAACCATGACCTACGAGTCCTTTGAGCACCAGAGTGGTTCAACGTGCGCTAACTGATGATGAGAGATGAGTGAAAGAAAGGTCACCTGGTCAGTGAGAGCCGGGTCTGCTCCGTGAGCCAGCAGCAGCTCCACAATGTCTGTGGCATCCGCCGCGCACGCTGCGTGCAGGGCCGATGTGCCGACCTGTCAGCAAATATCATCATTGAATTGACTTGACACCCTAAAGTTGAGAAGGAAGCTAGCGTTACTAGTGCACTACTATCTCCTTATACACAATAGAGTGGACAATCCCACAGCTCTGCAAAGCTGTACTTTATCGGCTCCTAGACGCTACACAATGTTGCGCTCTCGGCCGCTGTTCGCGACGGGTGTGGCCCGCACAGGGCACGTTCGACATGCGCGCGCCCACCTACCATGCACTGACATTGCTGAATGGGTGTATTGTATATCACTCAGTACCCAGAGACTGACATTTTTGCTATGCGCCTTTGGTAATTTATTCAAATAAGTATATATAAGTATTTAAACATCAATTTCTCATTTGAATACTGTGAGTATTGATTAATAATTCGTAATTGTAAATTGTTATATTAAAGTAATTACCTAATTATTATTCCCGTAATTAGACATGTTAATAAAGTTTCAATAAATCATTATTAATCCAAGTAATTAATGTTTTAAAATTATTTTAAATAAATTTTTGTTTTGACAATTTGTATTGTTTATATTATTGTAAGTATTATTTTCTTTATTTCATTGTACTATTCACATGTGTTGGTGCAAACTGTAGTGTGCTATGGATTAATAAAGAAATCTAAATCTTAATCTAAATCATCGTCAGCAGCTCGTCCTGTTAGCCACCTGCGTAGAATGTGCATGAGAAACGGCGTTCGCTGCGTGCGTCGTCGTCGTCGGCCGGTATACTTATACAGGACTTGTATGGAGCCTTGTACATACTTAGATAATCCTATGCTCACGCCGCCGCCGGCCGCCGCAGCATTTGTATATGCTACCTATTGTATTTTATACTAGTGGCTCTGTGAGCTGTAGACCTCGCGAGTATGTCGGTGGGAAAGCTGAACAGCTAAAACACATAAAAAAAATAACCCAAATAATTTTCTTTCAATAACACATACAAACTTATGAATGTACCTGGTTACGTACATGCAGTATGAAAGTAGCCGCACCAATAACTTTGTAAACTACATTTCGCGATCTTTTATACAACCTATTGACTTTTTACTAAAATAATATAATCTGTTTCACTCTCATAGTCTTTACAAATCCAACGACACCTCATTTGTTAATATCCATCGAGCCGTTTGGGTTGTAGCGTTTTTTTTACATTTTAAAACCCCATATCTCCGCCATTTTGAAAAAAATCAAAAAACTGGCTCGAGTAAAAAATTCTATTTATTTTTTCAACCTGCTCACAAAATTTCACGAGAATCGGTTCATAAATGCGACCTGTAGAGGAGAACAACCGGACATACAAAAGCATTTTTGCCCAAACCTGAAACGGAGACGCTTCGCTCGCTTCGCTCGCTCATCTGTTTCACTCTCATGGTCTTTACGAATCCAACGACACCTCATTTATTAATATCCATCGAGCCGTTTGGGTTGTAGCGATTTTATCTCCGCCATTTTGAAAAAAATCAAAAAACTGGCTCGAGTAAAAAATTCTATTTATTTTTCCAACCTGCTCACAAAATTTCACGAGAATCGGTTCATAAATGCGACCTGTAGAGGAGAACAACCGGACATACGAAAGCATTTTTGCCCAAACCTGAAACGGAGACGCTTCGCTCGCTTCGCTCGCTCGGTCAACATAGTTGAGGTACCTACCTACCTTTTACTATTTATTTATTTTCGTAACGCAAAGGAAACAGTAAAAAGATTGAAATCCTTTACCCATCTTTCTAAAGTTGCTGGGCCAGCTATAAATAGTTGTCCAATAAAATGGCCTAAGTACTCTAGTTAAAATTGGAATACCGGCGAGCACGCCGGGCCCTCCTTGGGTTTAATCTTGATTGCTTTCTGCTACTTGGTTCGGTACCCAGACTGCGTAGCTGAGAACTTTGCCGTGTTTGAAATTTCACTATTTCGGCTCTATTTGTCTGTCAATAGCACATTATAGCCACATTTCGGTTTCATATTGAATTTTCATGCCTCAAAACTACTGAAAAGCCTGATCCAGAGAAATTGGCATTTCAGAACCTAAATTCATAGTGGCATGGTACCTAAGTAATTGTATTTGTTATTTGATAAACTATTCATCGAATATGTCTATATATATATTGATTCAGTTACTTGATTTGCTTGATTGTATGTATTTGTTTGCTTGTCGGTCACTGGGACGTTATGAATGAAGTATATTTGTAGAGATTTTCCTACAAACTAGAGCTCGACTGTCAGTAAAATAGAGTACTTAATAGACTTAACATATTTTATAACACGGCTATGTAATGTTAGGTGGGAACCTGACGACAGGCCTATATCCTTGCCGTCTTTGATATGTAAACTTGACGTATTCTACTAAAGTCTGAGTGCACTTACAACAAGTCGTTCTAACTAACCAAAATGTTCCCAGTAAATCTGAGCTAGGGTTGTCACTTACATGATTCTGCAGATGCACGTCCGCCCCTGCAGCCACTAAGTGGTCCACGATGCCGCGACAACCCTGCGCGGCCGCCAGCTGCAGGGCTGTCACTCCGTTCTGGGGGTAGGGTTACCATATATAAATAGAGGGACGCCTGTCTATGGTACCTAAAATGCCTGATTTTTTTGGAAAAATGCCTGTCTAAAGCAAAACGCTGTATAGATAGGTAATAAGTAAAAGCCAACAGATAATAATTAGGAAGGATGTTTATTACTGATATTTGTCAGTAGGCTTGTGGCCTGTCAAGTCAAAATAGATACTTTTTATGAACTGTCAAAACGGAACTTTTGTTCCTGAGTTCTATGAAATAACAACAGAATGACGTCATGTAAAAGTGCCTTCAAATGCTGTCTTTTTTTGCACAAACTTGACTTTATAAAATATATCTGCTGGAAATATACAATTCTGAGAATGTCAAGCCATTTTGTACATAATGTTTCAACTTAAGACTTGTTCCTAGTTTTGTTGGATTACCTTGGCCACAAGCCTGTTCTTTCTTTTCTAATACATAAACGTAAAAATCTTCACAAGATACAGTTTATCATCCCTCTCATTCTCGCGCCGCCTAAACTACTACTACGCATGCGCAACGCGGCGCCCCACCGCCCCGGTGTCAATGGTATCATTCAAACAAATGCAAGTGCCTGCGCACGCGGCGCGGCCGCGAAATTTCAAAATGCCTGTCTCAGACCATTGCCGGCCGCACGCCTGTCTAAACCTTAAAATGCCTGTCAAATGCGGCAAACGCCTGTCATATGGTAACCCTATCTGGGGGCAACAGAACGTGTCGCCAGCCCTCACCACATAACACCCCTGTGAGGTGTTGTCCTTAGTGTTGCCGGATAATCGATCGTATATCGATTATTGATCGATTATCCTAAGTACATAAAAATAATCTAACAAATCGATCTAGTATCGTTCCTTTCACCATCGATACTATCGATATAATTGATTTAATTATCAGAAACAGCAATTATAATCGATTAATCGATTATAATAGATTAATCGATTATAATAGATTAATCGATTATAATCGATTATATTGGTACAAGTATAAGAATCGATAGTATCGATTCAATCGATTATATCGATAGAATCGATACTAGATCGATTTATTAGATTATTTAGGTACCTATTAATCGATTAATTGATAATCGATTATCCGGCAACACTAGTTGTCCTATAGAACACGACCACGCGCGAGCAAGCGATGCGCCATCGCGTGAACCCGCGACAAGCTATTTGCGCGATGGTCGCATCGCTTAACCGATCGATAATCGCGTCGCGTTTATATGAGGATATCGCCTGAGGCCTCTTGGTAGGCATATAAAGTCCATTCATTTTATGTGTGTCCTTTGCGCAGCGGCTTCTTTGATCGAGTGTCAGCGCTCTTTCAAATTAGGCGGCAGGTGGCAAGGGGCGGCGAGATAAAAGGACACACAGAAAATTAATACGAGTATCCCCATTGGACAGACAACGACACGAAATAGAAAGAAGACACAAAACAGAATGACATGCAGGCTTGCCATGTTTGTTTCTCATTTCATTACCTATGTTCTAAAATTATCTTCTGTCTGTGTCTTGTCGTCATGTCGTCCAGTGAGCAGTAGTGCGCGTAAAGCGGCCGATTTACGTAAATTGGTTTTGTTGCACTAATGTACGTACAGGAGTGCAGTGATCTAGTCCAAGTTTATTTACTAGGTTGTAGTCGTAGGTACTCTAATTAATAGAACATTATGCAGGTACTACCTAAATAGGTTTCAGAGTGCTCTATTCTATAACCTAGGTAGATATAAGTAGGTACTTTTGTTCCTACCATACCAATAAGATTTTCGAAAGAACGCGTTTTCTTTTCTCTACACTGTGGCAGAAAAGGCCCGCCAAAACTGTCACTGGAACTAAAGCCTTGATTTACTTCCTTTGATTCGATTCCACCATTCTTGGAAGTCTGAATAGAATTAACTCAGTGCCATAAGCGAAACGTAATACCAATGAATCTTCGAGAATGGTTCTGTGTGCGAGATTCATTGCCTCGCAGGTAGGGTAGGCCGTGGAGCAGCTAAGGTGATTTATGCATGAGCCAGTGGAACTGTGAATCCTCTGTGTTACGTAACTAAAAGATTATGACATTTTACTTTGTTCTTTTTTACTGTTTCTGAGGTAGCCAGAGAGCGAAAATTATTTTTTTGTAAGAATAAATACTTGTACCTAGACCTAGCTAGCTAAACTAGGTAGGTATATGACAGGCTCTGCTGCGGCTCTTGGCTTTTCCTGGTCCAGAGCATCTCGCTCGCTGTTCAGCGCGGTTAGGCAGCCAGGTTAACCTTTGGGCCAAACGAATCTTGGTGCGGCTTGTTTGTCTGATTATAGGTAGTTTTGTAATAAAAACAACAACAACATAGCGTCATTCCTTTTCCTCTACGCCTATGCCTGTGCTGTGCCCACTTTTAGAGCCAGTTACCTATTCGATACTCCAATTTTTGATAAGTATAAAATTCGTTCTCACGAAGCCGTTGCGCGGTTTGAGTTTGTCAAAACCGTATTTTATTTCCTGAGAGATGTGAACAAATTGTTGTAAATTATCCGTACCTACCTATACAATTAATGTGGGACGCAAAGCAATACATTGCCCTATTGGCCAAATAAGCCTGCCTTCGTAACTCACATTATCAGCAGCATTCGCGTCGCATCCGTGTTGCAGCAAATCACGGACCAGTTCCGTATGCCTATTGACGACTGCCACATGAAGGGGCGTCCGTCCGGAGTAGTCCCGTAATTCTTTCGAAGCGCCCTGATCTACCAGGAGAGCAGCAGTAGAACAGTGGCCGCCCTCGCAGGCCGCGTGCAGCGCTGTCCGACCAACCTGCGAAGTATGATGCCCTAGTAATTGGAACAGCTGAGATGACTGGTTTATTCCGACAGGCGTCGTTGTCTAGGCGGGGATTGTTGTGTCACCAAGAATTTTGACCAGATGGCTTGTTCAGAGCCTACTTTTGCAAATCTTCAAGTTTTATTAGACAGCTAACCAACATTTTATAGGCAGATACCTACGAGCGTTGTTAGTTACATCAAGCTCAATGTTAATTCCAGTTCCTATTCATATCTATTTAGACCACATTTAGACCTAACTGATTTCAACGATTATTTTCAGTAATTAAAGCTGCAAAACGGTGTAGCTGTAGGTACTCAAGTACGCTATAAAATGGTGTACCTACCTCTACAAATCGATTATTTAGTCAGTCGAATGCAGCGCAACGCCAAATGACATGATATCCTGGAGAGTAATTGGGTTGTGTCCAAGGTAACCAAATAAATCTAGAAACATGGCGGCAGTTAAAGTTGAAGCATTATTTACAAAATGGCTTGACAATCTCAGTTATCTCAGAATCGTATATTTCCAGCAGATTGTGTTTTATAAAGTCAATAATGTGCAAAAAAGACAGCATTTGACACCACCCGCATGACGTCACGGAGTGCTATTTCATAGAACTCAGAAACAAAAGTACTTGACAGTTCCTAAAAAGTATCTATTTTGACTAGCAGGACACAAGCCTATTGTGGCCTGCTATTGATGGAGAGGCCTCTCCATTCCACATTTGACATCGATTGAATCGATTCCAATTTCACTTGAACAGCTTGATGTATGACATTTAATTAATTTAAATAGTGCTCAAAAAGCTCCAGTTTCAGACATCGCGTAGCGTAGGAGTTAAAATAAAACCGTTTACCTTTACAATAGCTGCGGCAATGGGCTTGTTCCCTGATACGCAAAATGGAGTACATACTTATTTAATAATGATGGGTAAGTATGAGCATTTCCCAAAAATATAGTCAGCTTATTAAATGTCACCCTGTATACAGGCACATACATTGCGTCTGACCCAACACTGTGTCACAGAATAAGTAATAGTACTAGCGTAACTGTGTTACTGGAACGAGAAACAGCGACGTCATAAACTAGAATCATTAAAGACCTGGGGGTTTTCTGTTCCTCCCCAGCCGGGACTCGACCCGAGACCTCACGCTCTGCAGGTAGACCCTCGGACCGCAATGCCACAGATCACAAAGGTCGACATTCACTATTCACTACACAACAGTAGTGGTTTGAGTTGAGCCATGTTGACTAGTAGGTTTTTTTTTTTTTATGTTTTTAAATTCTATTTTATTCTAATGTGAATGAATAAAGAAATGATATAATCTAATAACTACCTACACAACAGACGTTTCCATTCTAAAAAAAATAAAGCGCGACATCAAAACAATGCACAATGGGAATCATTAATTTCCATCGACACGGAAAACCAATTTACACACACACAATAACCGGATTGGAAATGCCTCACTTAATTTGGTTCGGGAAGCCTTCGTGTCGTTCCATTTCTATTGAGCTTAATAACAACAACTGTGTATGAAAGATGATATTGCGTAATGTATATAATTTTAACATGAATAAGGCTTCGGTGCGTGCGGTGTGTGTGGTGGGTCGGGAGCGGGGCAGTTGTCGTGTTGTCAAATGTATGGGCAAACGTATGGGCATTTAGATGACAAAACTGCGTGGTCTTTACGATCTCAGCGCACAGAAATCCAAAGAGGGGCGATGGACTGAGTCAGTACGTCTCTCTTCGGTATATTTCCTTAGAATTAAGTAGAAATATAAAACAAAGTATGTCCTATTGTTAAGACCCTGACATATTTTAAAAGAGGTACTTACGGGGAGTTTCTTGCCCTTTTTTGCTCCATCCATAAGCCCACAACTTCCAAACGGGCGGTATTACACAAAAAATATTAATATTATATTGACGTTGACTAAGCAATCTGTATGATTTTTTGGTCAATAAAAAAAACTACTTTGACTTTGGAAAATGTCCGCCACGCTGACACTATAGCGCAGGCCCACTTTCGAGTTGACAAGAGATGCATGCGACAGAGCCACCACGCTGTGTAGAGAACGGCCAAAGCGGAACTATGTACTGAAGCCATTGGAAGCGTCACTTCGGCTGTCAGTTTTTGTAGTATATTTCAGATCAATGAAACTCTTTGCTGCTCTGTTGGCGTAGATGGTGGCGCCTTGCTCGCTTCTCTATATAAAGTGGAGGCACCTGTACCTTTATTATAAGACTGTTGACTGTTGTCCTATTGAAATAGAGCCATTTACTTGTTTGTAACACCCGCCATGATAAGAAAGTATAAATAATGTATTTCGCCGTAGCCGCAAAGCGTGGGACTTGCCTATTAACCCAAGTAAATTGGATCAACCTGACATTACCCTGGCAGCTAGTACTCTAATGATAACATCGCAGACGATGTCTATTTCTGGGCTAGTCGTAGTCGTGGTAAGATGAGGAACTTAAGCCCGCCGTATTACCGCTTACAGCTCTGTGAGTTGTCGCAGTCATCTCAAAGCGAAATGTTTATCATGCCGTCTACCTACATGATATTAATACTCGCCGATCGATTTGTGTTTCATTAACGTATTTCGTATCGTGACGAGGTTGTACGTACATAGCTGCTATAATTTTGCAAGCGGCGAATTGTGTAATCTGGCAACCGGATACCTATTGCGTTTGCTAATTTTTTTCGGACACTTGAAAGTTGTGCACTACATTTTGAAAACCGTAAGAAAAAGCCGAATAATTGGTAGCGTTGGTAGCATACATAACAGCCTGCCGCAGTCCAATATCAAGCTTTGAACAGAACTCGTCCATCTCTCTGCGCTATTAGGGATAGTCCATCCATTTTTACTTTAAAAAAAAGATTAAATAAAAGAGCATTTCCTGTCTCTTCCGTATTAGGTATGTATGTATGTATATGTATATAATATTTATATTTATGTATCTACGTCTATGCATTTTTAATATAGTTCATATTTATTTGTCCATGTTGTATATTGATATTTTATATAGTTTATGTAAGTACTGATTTTTATATTTATGTTGCAATTTCCGTGTTGTTATGTAGTTTTATTGCGCACTAGGACTGTCCTCATGCATCCACATTCCTGTCCTGCCTAGGTTGCTGGTAGAAATCTCTCTTTAGAGATAAGCTCGCCTTTGCGTATAATGTTTCTTGTAAATGTATTTTTTTATGTTTCTGCGCACTAAAGAATAAAATCTAAGTAATAAATGATACGCTTGTGAATTGTCGGACAGTAGAATACGAAGTAGGCTGGCGTCAGGCTGGCGCTTGTGAATTGCGATTCCGGTTTTAGTAGAATACCAAATGCGTCGTATTGAAGCTAGTGCCAGGCTTGTGGTATGCTTGTGTACAGTAAAATTCGGGCCCTGGTGAAATTCGGGCACACTGAATATTTAATGTTGGTCAGTAGTCGACTCTCACTCTAATTGGATATTTATAGAAGGTTTATTTTATCCCTTCGTATCGTACTAGCGCGATTAATTAATGAGTCCTGTCATCCGTAGGCATTTGTTCCGTACTTTTTCCGTTATTTTTTTAAAATTAAAACCGTATAGAACGATTTTTGCAAGAAGCAATGTCAGCGACAGCGGGTAAGATTCAAATTATACTAAAGCTAAAGTATTAATTAGGGGACAAGTCGCTCGACATGTCGAGAGAATTAGCGGGACATCTAAGTGCGACTGTCCCGGAGACAAGTCGCGGGACAAATGTCCCCTAATGAATACGAGGCTTTAATTAAAGGTGCCTATATGTATAGTTAGAGATGCAATCACGACTTCTGTGACCGACGACAAAAGGTGAAAAGATTCAGATTTGCCACAATTCACACTTTTTTAGGGTTCCGTACCCGAAGGGTGCCAAACGGGACCCTAATACTGAGACTTTGCTGTCTGTCCGTCCGTCCGTCCGTCCGTCCGTCTGTCTGTCACCAGGCTTTATCTCATGAACGGTGGTAGCTAGACAGTTGAAATTTACACAGATGATGTATTTCTGTTGCCGCTATAACAACAAATACAAAAAATTAAAAGACATTTAATATTAAGGGGGCTCCGATACAACAAACGTGATTTTTTTGCTCATTTTTGCTCGATATTGATAATGGTAGCAGGTAGACAATTAAAATGTTCACATTATATTGAGTGTATTATTTACTTGAAAAATAAATAATTAAATTTAAATTAAATTAATATTAGGGGGGGCTCCCATACAATTTTCTTTTTGCGGTTTTTTATAGATAATGGTACGAAACCCTTCGTGCGCGAGTCCGACTCGCACTTGGCCGGTTATTATTTATTTAACAAATGGATGTAACCGTCTTAATTAAGTACATTTACATCACATAAACCGCGGAGGTTTGTGCGTGATGCTGGCATTCATGCGAGCAGGGTACGTAAATTCCGCTGTTGATTTCAGTAACAGAAGATGATGGTCAGCTTATCAAATGTCATCGCTAATATTTCAGAAAGAATACTATAATAACTAGCATTAAAAACCCCCGCATAAAACCTGTCTTCCAGTTTCATCACCAGGTCTCATCACCAGGTGAAATTAAAAGGTCTCATCACAACGAATCTAATGAGTTTAAACTCGATGGGCTTACTAGTAAGCATCCCAGGGTTCCAGCTCCCACCTTCAAGCTTCGCACTCCATCATCAAATCAGCTCGATGTTACCATATTCTCAAAGCGCTTGTCACAACAAAACCGAATGAGCCCAAATTTGACGGGTTTACTAGTAAGCATCATAGGATTCCCGCTCCCACTTTCAAACTCCATCATCAGACCAGCTCAATGGTACCATAATAACCAGCTCCAAGAAATCTATTTTCAAATTAAAAAACAACATTCAAATCGGTTCACCCGTTTACGCTCCACGTGCTGAGAGAGAGACACAGACAAACACACAGAGTGACTCACACGGTCACACGTCAAACTCATAACACCCCTTTTGCCTTCGTCGGGCGGGGGCTAAAATTGGATAGGAGTAGAGGTCAGCGAAGGGTTTAGCGTCGCTTGTACAAGACAGACAGGAGCGAGAGAGAGAGAGTTGTGAGATCTCTCAGATTTATAGAATTGAAATCAGTCATTGAATATATTTTC
>OY735260.1:5692332-5878623 GCA_963457715.1 Argyresthia albistria
GTGGGGAGTACCAGGGTTTCAGAATTGCTTCGAGGGATGGATATTCAAGTCAACTTTAATAAATTAAACAGTGATCAATGATTTGATTACTGGTGATGAGTTATGACTTTTGAGAGGAAGAGAAAGTTTTCTTTCTTAAAATACAGCGTAGTACGGTATTTAAATAAACCTTCCTCTTAATTTTCAAGCATAGCAATGAAGCCGTTTGCATTCACGGAACAATGTAAGTACGAGTAGGTATGACCCAAGATTGTGGGTCGTCTAAAACGGCAATGTAACCATTTCCCAGTTTTTTTTCACTTCGCCTTTGCCGTTAGAGCACTTGACAACGCAAGTGTGGCGTAAGCGTGGAGGAAAAGCAGTCAGCGAAGTGGCAAAAGAGACCTCCGTTGAGATTCTGCTAGCCTGGTGATCGTCTTACGTGCTGAGAAGTATTGTACGAGAGTGGAACAAAAAGCCGGCATTTTCCAAGTCACGGATTTGCTAACTGTGTTTAATTGCTTAAAAGTAACTCGACTCGAAAACTGAATCGACAAAAAAAAATATACAACCTGCTAACAAAATTTCACGAGAATCGGTCAACCGGACATACACGAAAGCATTTTTGGCCAATCCTGAAACTTAGTTATTGTTCTGAGCCTGAAACGGAGACGTTTCGCTTGCTTCGCTCACTCGGTCAATAATCGAAACTGAAATGATGTGGAATCCCAAACTCATAATAATGCCTGCTTTCCACTGCGAGCGGAACGGACTAAAGGTTAAAATATAGGGCCTACTTTTCGGACACAATTCTAATTCATCTAAAATGGGGATGAAGAATATTTTTCGAAGCTGCTGTTATAATATTAAATTCAGGTCATATTCAGGCCATCTGCATGGCATACCTTATTCGTCGCCGCTAGGCAGGCCCCAGCTCCCACGAGGGTCTTGACAGCTTCCAAATGACCATGCCACGCTGCCATCAGCAATGGTCTCATACCAAACTGCACACAAATGTAAACATGATGTAAACACAATGACGTAACGAAGTCATTCATTCAGTGAAGAAAAATCTCTTACGATTTAAGCTACCCTATACTGCTATGGTATTTGGAACTTCGTTAAAATTAATAAGCGTTAAAATAAAACGGGAATAAAAATGACGCGATTTTACCTTATCCGCTGCTTCTATATCGCATTTGGCTTCTATTAGTAATTTTATGATTTCCACGTTTCCACGACTGGCCGCCCAGTGTATAGGAGCTCTGCCATACTGTGAACAAGTTTTTGAGAATATCTTTTTTAGTAATGTGCTTATTACTTTGACAACCTTCTTTGAGCCAAATCGACGTTGCCGCGCTCTTGGAGGAGCCAGACAAGGTGTCCCGCAATTACCATTACAGTCGTGCTGAAGCGACCGGCAATTACCTACCTGCCAAAATCAATGATTGTCGAGCTTTGTTTAAAAAATGGTAACAAAAAATGTAGTAGTGAAAAAAGGTTTTATTCAATCCGAGTCACGCCAAAATCGATTACAGCGTCTACAAAGACGTTCCGAGTCAGTTTTGGCGATACAAAACGATGGCATTGTAAACGTTGTAATCGATTATGGCACTGACGGCGATGTCACGGAACTCGACTAGAATTTGGAGACAATTTGGATCTGTGTGACGTCAGGGAGCCAAAAAAAAAAAACAAATGTGCGGGATTTCTTTTTGCAATTTTCTTTCCGTGTTCCAAATAAATTGTGAATAACCGGCCAAGTGCGAGTCGGACTATATCTATAAAAAACCGCAATAAAATCACGTTAGTTGTATGGGAGCCCCCCTTAATATTAAATTTATTTTGTTTTTTTAGTATTTGTTGTTATAGCGGCAACAGAAATACATCATCTGTAAAAATTTCAACTGTCTAGCTACCACGGTTCATGACATACAGCCTGGTGACGGACGGACGGACGGACGGACGGACGGACGGACGGACGGACGGACGGACGGACAGTGAAGTCTTAGTAATAGGGTCCCGTTTGGCACCCTTCGGGTACGGAACCCTAAAAACATCTACCTAAAATTTATTTAATTTCGTGAAGAAATATCGCATCGCGTGCATCTAAAGATAAAACAAACTCAGATTAGTTTAATAAAAATCAAATCAGTGTGGTGTGGTGCCAATAAACTGGGATTGGATGGGCCAATAATGCCAATCGAACTTTTACCAGGGCCGCAGACACTGCAAGGTGTGACTCAAACTCCGATAGTTGTGTTAATTGTGTTTATATCACAGCTTATTTTGTCTATGCCCAAACTACAGTGATAGGGGGCAGACGCAGGATAGCGATACCAAATTGTGCAGCCAACTCTTCCACAGCATATAGCGTTCAATCAAACATTGATACAAGACATAGACATAAATCGATCCAAATGAAAATATTTAGCAATCCTTACAGTAAGTGAATGATAATAATAATAATAGCCAACAAGAAGTAAAAGACATCGGCAACTCTCTATACTAACATACTAACTAATATCTCGAGCGAATTTGTATTGTCTATTCACAAGAATCGTCATATTCGATAGATTTTTAGGGATCCTTAAAAGGAAAAAAAAGAACCCTTGGACTACTTCGTTGTCTGTCAGTCTATCTGTCCGTCTGTCAAGACCTTTTATATCGGGAACGCGTGGATGTATCAAGGTGAGTGTCTTGACTAATACGACTCGGCCACCTGCCTAGTTACTGCCTGCGACAAAAATAGCTATGCTAATAGCTAATATATCAGGCGGAACGTAACACTTTTTCGAACATGCGCCGGTGTTTCGTCGATTGATAAGACGTTATCACGTCAAAAAATACACAATCAAAAATAAGATCGATTGTGTGACTTCATCATATAAAGAAGATCCCAACAAAACATGCATATGCATATACAAAAACGCCAGTCTCGCAGCCTGCGCAGTTTATTCTACCGTAAAAAGTTGTGAGATCTAATTTTAAACCAAGTCGGTTAATTTAACCAGTATCTGTGTATGGTAGAATCTTTCCAACAACTTTATTATCGTATACTGTTAAGTACCTACCTAATTAGTTAACTAATAACATTTATAGTGATCGGATCAATATAAGACATCTTTATTTCTTCAATAATAATTAGAATGACTTGGCAATCGCACGTAGAAAAGTTGTCGACTATAGGACCGTGTGTGCAACGTAATGTACCTATTGCTCTCGCTCCGAAATAATTCGTTGTTTTCTTATTAGTTAAGTTTATCTTTATTTAGAGATATGTTGTGTTGAGTAATAATATTCATTTGTGCTCTGGGTGCTATAGAGTGGTCAGTTGAGCGCGATTGCCAAGTTATTCTAATTATTATTGAAGAAATAAAGATGTCTTATATTGATCCGATCACTATAAATGTTATTAGTTAACTAATTAGGTAGGTACTTAACAGTATACGATAATAAAGTTGTTGGAAAGATTCTACCATACACAGATACTGGTTAAATTAACCGACTTGGTTTAAAATTAGATCTCACAACTTTTTACGGTAGAATAAACTGCGCAGGCTGCGAGACTGGCGTTTTTGTATATGCATATGCATGTTTTGTTGGGATCTCATTTCTTTTTGTAAGTAACTTTCCTTTTTTTCTTTTCGGGTACTATTTCTTGTGCGTTAGCTACCGACTTTCTCAAAGCCCACTCCCTATCTCTATGGGCTCTTCTCTGTGGCTTTGATGTTACGATTTGTGACAAGTCTGGGCGGTGAATTATATAAATATAAATCATACCTCAAACCAAACCATACCGCGATTCAGGAAATGCACACCTACACTCAGAGAAAAATCGGCTGACAAAGCGACAATAAATGCTTTGTTAGGTAAGTGCATCGTCGCTGCAGCTATAGGCCCATAGTGCCTGTGACATCTTTTTTATTGTTGAAATTGTTTTTTTATTTCAGCTAAAGACACGTAGATACGGTAACTATGTTAAAAATATTTAAACGGGATAACTACGGCACGTTGCCAACTTATCACCTATTATGAAGTGATGTTGTAGCAAAGTTTAATCTATCAAAATAGGCGTTGTTACTATGGCTAGTTGTGTTATTGATACGGCTAAGTGTGTTTTTGATGCGGCAGTAGCTCAAAGTACTTGTTCGTCGCAAGCGCAAACCTTTTCTCTGACTCTGCCAGTTTCAACGTGAATTTCGTGCAAAGAACACCTGTGTTTGTGCTCGTGCCGTCGTCGTGCGTGAAGAAATATGGATTTGCAGAAAATTTAAGCACCAAGCAGTCATCAGCTAATTTGTATGGAGAAGTGGAAAATAAAGATGCTCCGATCAAATCGGTTTCACAGTAAAAGTTGTCAGGATAAGGTCTCCTACTCCCCAAAAAGTGTTTTCACTTGATACACCAAACACTCGGTATTAAATATTTTGTTCTTTGTTGTAATCCTAGTGTGACTCGAGTAGAGATTAATATACCATACTTTTGATAGAAATGTCTTCGTTTTTTCTTTTAGGATTCTCAAATACCGCTATCCTCTTTATCATATCTTGTGCTACCCGAGTAATGTAACATTGTAGGTTTTGATCCCTTCACTTTGTAAATGGTACACTGAAAAAATTATATATTCCCCGAAGCTTCTGTGCCTTTATTATTAGAGGTATGCGTACTTTGACCGGAGTTCTCTATGTATGCACCATACGCATGTATGGTGTTTGGTGTACAAAATAAGCATATTTCAGGGTACGCATGCTCCTGGAATAATAGGCAGTAGCTTCGTGGAGTATATAATTTTTGTTCATGGTGTACCATTAACAAAGTGCAGGTATCCAGATCAACAATGTTACTTTGCTAGAGTAGCAAAATACTTTGTCATCGGAACAAAGCAGATTTGATACTGTAGCTAAGGGAAATTAGACGTAGGGACAATATACTTTGATATGATAGTTAAAGGAATTTGTCATGGGAACAAAAGGACATGAAATCCTATTGTGACATGAACAATTTTAGCATTGTAATTTCAACAGTTGTTTTATTGCTGTTACATCAATGTTGGTAAATTTGTTGCATTAGCAATTGAAGAGTAACAATAAAAACGTTGTCTTCATTACTATGCACCTTTGACGACTGTCCAGCATCAAAGCTTTTTTGTAGCAATGGCAATATTTTTTTGAGAGTGTAGCGACATCTAATGGGGAATAGCGATATTAGACAATATTGTAACCGCTTTATTAGGGTTCCGTACCCGAAGGGTGCCAAACGGGACCCTATTACTGAGACTTCGCTGTCCGTCTGTCCGTCCGTCCGTCCGTCTGTCACCAGGCTGTATCTCATGAACCGTGGTAGCTAGACAGTTGAAATTTTCACAGATGATGTATTTCTGTTGCCGCTATAACAACAAATACTAAAAATCAAAAGAAATTTAATATTAAGGGGGGCTCCCATACAACAAACGTGATTTTTTTGCTCATTTTTGCTCGATATTGATAATGGTAGCAGGTAGACGCTTAAAGTGTTCACAATATATTGAGTATATTATTTATTTAAAAAATAAATAATTAAATTAAAATTAAATTAATATTTAGGGGGGCTCCCATACATTTTTTTTGCGGTTTTTTATAGATAATGGCACGGAACCCTTCGTGCGCGAGTCCGACTCGCACTTGCCCGGTTATTTAAATCATAGCTGGAACCAAACCATACCGCGATTCAAGATACACGTAGCGACTAGCGACATCTAATGGGGAATAGCGATGAATCGAAGTAGTCGTGTACTGAGCTTATTGATAATTAATATATTATGAAATTGGGGCTAAAATTGCGCAATGTTTGAATTTTCCTTGGCTTTGCAGGCTAAACTCTAACCATGCTCAAAATTTTAAGCTTGTGGGTTCGCTAGAAGTAACCTTTTGAGTTTTCATGATCGTGAATCAGTGAGTCAGTGAGTGTCAAAATTGAGGAACTTTGAATGGGCATTGATCAGGGAGGCATCGATTGTCGTAAAGTGAAAACCATTTAGAGGAATAGGGATACTGATTACTATAAGGGGTTTAAATAAATAAAATTAAAACGGATTATTAATATTTATCGCAAAAACTGTTAATTTCATTTTCTTTCAAATACGTCATCGTTGGCTCTAATGCGGTAGTTCCATTGCCTACAAATATTTAAAAAAATACATTTGTCAACAACAACAACTGTCAAAAGTGTCAAACAGAGAAATAACCGCTGAAAATAACTTAACCTTCGCATCGCAACAAATAAACATCCGAATAATACTAAAATAATCATGGGATCTAGAGAGTGCTTCGTTCCAAACTGCAAAAACAATTCGAAAAATAGCCCAACTAAACTGTTTGTACGCATTCGAGAAGATTTGCGTCAAAAATGGTGTCGTCAAGCTAAGGCGGAATATTTCAAGGTGTACACACAGTATTGCTGTGAAGATCACTTGGAAGTAAGGATTCTTTAGTCTCTTTGTTAAATACTTACTAATTACTTCTTATTAATTCTTGGTTATTGGCAATTTTAGAAATTAAAATGTTATAACTCGTTACCGACATCGGATAACAACGACTTATTATTTAAATATTAACTCTTGTTGACATTTGTCAAACGTCAACGTATTTTTACTTTTTAAAAGCATGATTGAATGCAAAGGAACTTACCTAATTATGCCAGTGGTGACGTCATACTTACAAAATTCAGAAATTTTAAATAATTAATAAAAAAATAATGACATCAAAAAAATAAAAAATATTCAAATTAGTTTCTTATATTTGTCTATATTTTCGATTTATAGAATAAAAAAAATGGGTGTTACGATGCCCATTGCTGTACCTTCAACTCTACTGGTTCAAATTTATTGAAATTTTGAGAATATGTCTTATGACATGGTGCCTTTTAGCCGCCGGGAATTCAGGTTTCTATCTTTATCCACAACGGAGTAACAGGTAGGTCAAATATGCTCTGAATGGCTTCCTGTAAAGGATGTTACTGCTGCGCCCGTATGTTTTGCTTTTTGCTCGTCTTGGCTTGGGGGCGCTGCCGCGCCCCCAGATAAGAATGCTAATGCTAATGCCATTCCGTGGACTATATTCGTTCAATCGTACTATCTGTGTTTATTGTGCGACCGTAAGCTGCCAGCGAAATCACAGCGTCACTTGAACAATGTACTAGGAGGACATAAACTCAAGGTGGCGTAACTCACGTTATTTCTACAGTTGACATCGGTCGGTCGCTGCAGCGCTTCGATGACTGCTGCTGGCTCGTTCTTGATCACCGCTTCATGGAGAAGCAAGTCATTCTGTTGCACCCGCGCCCGACCTTCGCCTGCCATCTAGTGGTAATATAATATAAGCACAGACTTCAATAGTAGGGGACAAGGCATGGGGCGCTTGAAAGTGTCGCTACCAAAACTGTGTCAAAACGGGAAAAGTTAACATTTTTCAATCAGTCGCGCTCAGGCGGTGATTGACATGTTGGCAGCACAAACCAAAATAGTGTCCTGCGACGTAAAAAATCGTAAATCTTTCCGCAATCGCGATAAAATAATCCGTATCACAAGTAAGTAATACAACGTGTAACTCTAAGTACGCAATACCTTAATAGACCCCAAGTGATTTTTATTACAAGAAAATTATGGTTGAAAGAAAATTAAAAAAAAAAAAACTAATATTCTCGAAGATATGAGCAGTTTTCGTTTTCCTAACAATTCTAATAGTTTCTCTTAGCTCTGCCGCCTTAAAAACCGCCCGCAGTACACCGGGTACACCGCCCGCGATAGCACAAAATAGGTACCTAGACCATTCACACCCGCCGTTTGTTCCCTTCTAACGTTCATTGCGAGATCCTTAGTTTGAAAGAGATAACTAATGTAGATAAAATAAAAATAAAAAATGATGTAAATAGATGGCGATGGAATCGATTATACTCGTCATTCTGAACAACCTATTTTCAGGTTTTGCGTACTTAAAGTTACACGTTATATAAATTACTTACTATTTTATTTATTTCGCTGTAAATTAAATACGCATAAATATTGTTTTCGAAAAAATCCTCAAAGGAAAATCAATCATCCATTCATTTCATTCGTCATTTGCTATTGTAGACCCCAGATTAGGTGTCGCGTCGCTCCGGCTCCCGGTTCTGCTTATAAGTGTGTGTGTACCTAAAAAACCTATGTTTAGTTTTCAAACAGGAATTAACCTATAATTGATCCAATCGGACCGGTATCCAGGATCCGGAGATCGGATCAACAGTCTTCACATAATTGAAACAAAAAGTAAACTTTAGAAAAAACCGACTTCCACAAACCCTATTTGATTAGATTGAGTTTAATACTAACTGTAACCCCTTATCCCCCCCTCCCTTGGGGAATTAATTTTGTCAAATGCTATATCAGTGCTACCCCACGCGACTAAGGAACCCCTGTACAATGTTTCATGGCTCTAGGTCCACAGGTTTAGGCTATGCGTTGCCTGCCCGTCAGCCACGCATTGTATTTGTACCTACCTAGTATTGAGCAGATCTGGTGGCCATATGTGGTCTTCATCAGCAGTTCCGCATCACAATATTATGCTTACCATGTGCATTTGCACGAGTTATTATGAAAAACACAAAAATCACTATAGGTCTGCCTATAATATTTGAAGAGTTCTCTCGATTTCTCCAGGATCCCATCATCAGATCCTGACCTGGTGTCAATGGGACCACCCTTGAGGTATTACCTATACGCGGAAAAAAGATTTGTTCAAATCGGTTCATAATTGGCGGAGCAATCGCGTAACAAACATAGAAAAAAAAAAAAAAAAAACATACGGGTCGAATTGAGAACCTCCTCCTTTTTTTGAAGTCGGTTGAAAATAAAAGGCCCGTTTTGACAGTTCTCGCCCATGAAGTTTAACCCCTAACGCGTAGGTAATAGAAGCGGTTTTTAGGTGCAACTTGTACGCTTTGCTTGTACGCAACAGTTGGCTTTTTAACCGACTTCCCAAAGGAGGAGGTTTACAATTCGTCCGGATATTTGTTTTTTTTTATTTTTTTTATTTTTTATGTATGTTCCCCGATAGCGCCTAAATAGATGGACCGATTTGGAAAATTATTTTTTTATTTGAAAGGGTTTACCTTCCCATTGGTCCCATTGACACCAGGTCAGGATCTGATGATGGGATCTTGGAGAAATCGAGGGAACTCTTCAAATATTATAGGCAGACCTATAGTGATTTTTGTGTTTTTCATAATAACTCGTGCAAATGCACATGGTAAGCATAATATTGTGATGCGGAACTGCTGATGAAGACCACATATGACCAGATCTGCTCAATACTATGTATACAAATACAATGCGTGGCTGACGGGCAGGCAACGCATAGCCTAAACCGGTGGACCTAGTGCCATGAAACTTTGTACAGGGGTTCCTTAGTAGCGTGGGGTAGCACTGATATGGGATTTGACAAAATTAATTCCCCAAGGGTGGGGGGGATAAGGGGTTACATTTTGTACTAAACTCAAATCTAATCAAATAGGGTTTGTGGAAGTCGGTTTTTTCTAAAGTTTACTTTTTGTTTCAATTATATTTTGTGAAGACTTTAGTGCGTAAATTACCATAGAAATAATTCTACGGCTACTATGGACCATATTTATACCTTCCATGACATTCATATTTGATCAATGAATTACTTTATGGACAGTAGACTACCAATTATGAAAAAAGTGGCCAAGTGCGAGCCGGAGTCGCCTATGAAGGGTTCCGTAGTAGCATCATAATACACCTGATACACCTAGCCCAAATCACTATCATTCTTCACCAGTAAATAATTACTTTGTTTTTCATAGTGTTTGTATGAATGACAAAGTTATCTGTGCGGTTTTTAATTAATGTTTTATATCTTAAAACTGCTTATTTTATTTTGTCCAAACCAATTTTCGTTGAAAGTGTGTATTGAGTTGAGATACACAGCATTTTTTTTTCACACTCTTACTTAATCCAGTAAATGCCTTTGCCCAGCAGTGGGCTGTGGGACACCGCAATGGGCTAGATAAGAAAAACTCTCTTACTTAAAAAGTTAGAGGGGGGGACACAATTGTTTCCACTTTGCAACGGTCTGTCTCAGTAACGATTTACTTTGCGGAAAAATGGTTATTAAAACCTCAACGTCATTTTTAAAGACCTATATATAAACACCCCACAAATAAAGGTTTGATGAAAATGTATGGGGAGCCCCCCCCTTTTTATATAAAAATCGTAAAGCGGTTCACAGAATACATCTACATACCAAGTTCCAACTGTGTAGTCCTAATGGTTTCGGAATAAAGTAGCTGTGACATACGTACGGACAGACAGACTCGACGATACGTTGTTTCTCCAGGGAACCCTAAAAACGGGTCTTTGAATGATCAATGAATTGTAATGTGTTTAGCATGAAGGCCCTGGATTGAAACTAGCTAATTGACATTTCCAAATTACACCTGACACCACATTTAGGTATTCTAGTTTGTGGCTGTGCTGTGCTTCCTATTCCCTGTATTATATTCCCAAGCGAATCCAGAGGTTCGAATTCCAGCTGGGGCACAGAAGAGATAAAATAGTACTACGTACAGAACGGCCGCTCCCTTCCCCGCGCGGATTCAGATACCGCACCTCACCCCGGAGTCGGGGAGCCTCTTCGGGGACACTTTGTATAGAAGCTGAACGCACACATTCACAAACGAACGAGTTTACGCACACATTTGCACGTGTACAAATGTCATTAGGCTATGTAGTAGTAATAGGTGATTATTTTACGAGCGTTCTATGGAATGTCCGAGGTGTGGCTGGGGTGAGGACAAACGAAAACCCGGTTTTGAATATTTAGGTACATGTTTTTATGCCATCGCTGTCTTTTGTTGCATCGACCACGAATTAATAAAGATGCATGGACACAGGATATAGTTTAGGGCCAGACAATACCAATGTAAATTCCTTCAGCAGCTCTGTTCTCCTGGTAGCCTCCAGGGGTCACCGCTCGCATTGTTTAAGTACAAAGGAGCTTTTCATGTTTGTAGCCGCTCTGTGTCGGACACAATACAATGTCGGGAGTTTGGGCTGCCCTTGTACACGTCAGCCCTTTCACCCTACAAAGGGCTCCTGAAATGTTTTCCTCATTACCGGATACAAAATCCTGAATTTGGCTCGTTTTCATGAAGTAGCTTGTTAGTTTTTCTGATCCGGGCAGAAGATCTTGGTATGTCTTGTTTTTATTACCAAGTTTAAAACTTAAATCTCTTCAAGATTAATAAGTTATTTCATATTGCTCATAAAAATCGATTAATCAAAATAATCGATACACCCTTTAAACATTTGTGAATCGGAAAGTTGTCTAACATTTAATTCTTGATTCTTTCGTTACCTTAAATATGGTTGAAAATAAAATAATATTATCTTTAAGTGCTAATTAATAGCAGTGATGGCGATGACAACTCTTCTGTTAGTTCAACTGAATAAATAATTTCGATTCTTTCGGATTGTTTTGGTAACATCCCTAGTGTTTAAAAGTGGTTTCTATGATATAAAAGTGGTTTTCATAATAAGGATAATTGTATTATAATATCATTATGTTATATTTGTAATTTTAATTTAATAATTTGTAAATTTGTAATTTTATTTTATTAATTTGAATTTTGTATATGGCTCCGGCCGGAATAAAGACCAATTTATTTATTTATTTATTTTATTTTATGAAGTTTTAGGTTAGCTGTCAAGTTGTCTGTTATATTGGATAGGGTATAGTAATTACACAATAGGGCTAATTATCTAGGGCACACTCACTAAAATTACTTGACAGTATTAGCTCCGACGCTCTTACGCGGTTGCGATAGATTCCATTTTCGAACTCACTTTTGAATTAGTTCATCAGTACATTAAAATAATTCAAAAGTGAGTTCGCAAATGGAATCTATGGCGACCGCATCAGAGCTGTCGGACGTAATTGTCAAGTTATTTTAGTGAGTGTAACCTGGAGAATCTGAAATAAAGTATTATTATTATTTTCGGACCACATTTTCATGTTTTTTGAATATTTTTCCATTTTTAAATGTCCGTGTGTCACCCCTAAATTGCAGGTACTGAACAATTATAACCAAAACCTCAATGTGATTAGTCTTCAGATAAAATTAATAACTTCATGAAGTTTTAGCTACTCGGTTCAATATTTAAATTAACAAAAAAGTAAATTAGGTTATTTATTTAAATTAACTTCTCACATAAAAGGCGTTGTTATTCAACTAACGGCCGTTTGCAATAATCTATCTATCTTCAATCTGTAGATAGATAGGGTCAAATTTGACATAGGTTCCATAGGGCAACTGTCAAATCTAACTCTCGGATCGGAACCCTTGGTGCGCTAGTCCTACTCGCACTTGACCATTTATTTTATCTTAACTCTTCTTCGTAACATCTGAAGCACTTCCAATCGGGATATTTAGGCTTCTTTTAAACTCTTGCTTTCTAAAAGCTTTTTAATGCACTACTCTTAATTGTAACAAGTCATAGGCTTCATTCAGATTCCATTAGTTCTCGACTTGAGTCCTATTCTTGAATCCTTGTCTTTGCCTAGCTGAGTTTAATTAAAACTTTTCTTGATTTAATTGACTTACCTCGGATCTTGCAGACCGATGTTCTATAGAAAACTATTTGCTCAAACTTCTCTTGTTGACGCTTACGGTATAACAATATTGGATAGGTTTTGGACATCCAAAACACTCAAATTTCCTAATATTGACTTTTATTTTATCATTATCTTTTAATGTTTTAAGTATTTCACACGCTGAATGATAAATACGTAAAACCGTATTTCAGCAGTTCAGTATTTCTACTAGTCGCAGCACGCGTCCTTTCTACGCCGTAGCGCGTAGCAGACTGGCGTAGCAAAAGCTTGTCGTTGCTACGAGAGAGGATCAAATTCACAGGAGTTGACCCCAGTAGGTACAGTCCCCTTGTCCCCATCGCCTCTGTCCTCACAAAATGGGGACAGAGGCGATGGTACAACTAACGGGAAGAAAATTTAATTATTTTATTAAAATTTCATTGTCCAAAAAATCATGGGGATAGAGGGAACAATGGGGACAACGGGACTTCACCCCCCAGTGTGGATATGTAGCAAGATTATGATAAAATCAGGAAAAAGACAAAATTGTTTCTTAATATTACCAAAATCCTGAGTATATCCGGGTTTTTGGATCAAAAACCTAAACTTGTTTATACAACTATAGACACTAAACGATTATTTATTTATTATAATTTTAGAACCATTTAGGAAATAGGCTTAACCAAACCTAGGTTTTTGATCAAAACCCTTTTATCATAATCCTGCGGCATAAAGACTTGCCTTACAATCTTGCTTGTTGGCTGGTAATAGGAGATTTGGCGAAACGCGAGTTTTAACGTCGCAATCATGAATTTGTAACCAAGAAGCTGAAGTTTTGTTATTTTTGCAAACACTTTCCTTTTTACTAAGAGCATCTTGTTTACTTTATCGAGTGCCTATATTGGCCTATTTCGATGCTTTTACTTCAAGTGGGTATTCAAGTAAGAATATATTGTTACTAAGTTGTTTCTATGCATTACTGATAGCACAAAGTATCACTGTTCCTGCATTTTAGTACAAAATTGAATTGGTATCATAAAATAGCGATCAAGAATTCATCTTCTAAAGAACACATTATTCCTTGCCGTTAAGTATTTTTTTCAGAATATCAACTGCATTTACCTAAATAATTTACCACCACCGATGCCACTGATATCTCCTTTATTGTAAGTACAAGTTACTCTTTTTCCGATGGCTAAAAACCGAGAACAAATAATACTGAACTCTGAGCTTTTATCCGAAGAAATCGTATATTTTATATTTAGTGAAAAACAGTTTAAAGTCTCTTCAAATCGCTATTTAAACAGTTTAGAAAATGTCTCTACAGAACTCTTAGTAGAAACATGGAACATACATAACTCAGCGCCCACATTTAGCTAGGTGTAATGAAATAAGAAGCAGCAAAAACACGTAAAATCACCTCGTGTGCATATGCCCTTAATGTACACCGCAGGTACTCCGGTTATTTTCATTAAAAATGCGCACCTACTCAAAACTTTTCTAAGCTCTTTTCCCCCAGAGATTTATGATTTCATGAGCAGCATGAGCGTAGAGGTTTTGTTCGTATAACTTTTTTAAGGTTCACCCTCAGGCACACCGGTCAAACAAACAAACAATGGAGAACATCAGAAAGATAAGATGTGTCGACGAGAGGGTTAAAATGTCCGGCTGATTTAATAGGAAATTTGTAAAGTGAAGTAAAAAAAACATCATTAAATCCACATTAAATGATAATCTCGTATCGCCTTTTCACATGCTTTGGCTAAACGAATACTATGAGCTTGTTTCAAGAAGTTTCGATAAGTTTGTGACCGATAAATCATAAATTTGTGTGAAACTAACGACACACGAGACTGTCATAAGTAAACTCACACTTATTTCTGCGATACAGGGGAAAGTCCATCGCTGACGGTATCAGCCCCCCGTAGGCAATAAGCAATACGCCCCTCTGTGGCAGAGACTATATATCAAATTGACTGCGCCTGCGGGGGAATGCGGCTCAACAAGCGTTTGTTGTATTCAACAAACGTTCGCATACGCAACCTATGTACGATGACGGGCCGCCAGACAGTTTCGCAGCGGCTGACCAATCACAGCTCTCTTACCTCGTCCCCCGCCGCCCGTAAATTGGTGAGTTATGTTTCAAAGGGAAATGTATCTGTGCGCTCTCCACTGGTACCAGTGCCCAATTTAGCCAGGTGTAATGAAATAAGAAGTAACAAAAACACGTAAAATCACCTCGTGTGCATATGCCCTTATTGTTCTCCCAGGGGCCCGATGCTGCTCTAAGAAACGCACTTATATTGGATCGCTATCGCATCGTAAACACCCAAAATGGCGTCATTTGGTATGCTCCTAAAGAATCGCAAATAGATCGTAAATAGATTGCAAGCAAAGCGTATACGATAAATGACGCCATTTTGGGTGTTTACGATGCGATAGCGATCCAATATAAGTGCGTTTTTCAGAGCAGCATCGGGCCCCTGCTCTGTGGACACTGAGCCCTGCTGAACACCAAACGTCTCGTTTCGCTGACAGTTTTAGTGGTAAAAGTCTCTTTGTTACCGAAAAACCTTTGTGTCAACTTTCACGTTTTATCTGTTTACATATTTGCAAGTGAGAGAGTAGTCTGGGTACGCAGTTGTGACGTCACACAACCTGTGTCATTCTGTCGACCTTCGTCATTGTGAGGGGCGGGGGGGCGGAGGGGGGGGAGGATCATGTTTCATGTTCATTTTCTGATAACTTGATACAGATATTTTATAATTTTAGTACTTATTTATACACATATGAGGAAGTAAAAAGCAAAACGTGTTTTGTCCGTCGCCTCCAAATGTTGGGAAAACAGAAAAAAACTTCTAATTATCTCCTAACTTACAAAAACAATTGGATTTTTATTTTTTATGAAAGACATTATCTTGTGGAGCATAAAACTGTTCCATACACTTTTGGGTTCTACCTGATTTAGCTAGAATATAGAAAATAAAATTGGACAAAACTTTTTTTGCATGAACTTCAGGGGACAAATCACCTTTTGAATGGATTCGTCATACGTAATGGATTCGTTTTTTAATGTTTTTTAATGTTAAATGTATTTAAAAGAAAGAAATGCTTTTTATTTCTGAAATAAGAACGTTATTATCGTTATTATCATATTATTATAATATACAGTGACATTGAGTGACAGTCGTTAAGTTTCGTTCAAAAAGTGTTTCGTCCATCGGACACTGATGGACAAAACGTTGTTTGCTTGAAAGGTCGTTTTTGAGCCAAGATTTGTATAGGACAGAACATGTTTTGACAAAAATCTAAAACACAGAAACGTTGCTATTTAGAAAATGGAGGGTATGGTAATCATAGTTTATTTTTTTTACTTTTTGTGACAAAACACGCTTTGTTTTTTACCTCCTCATATATTGATGGAATGAAATGGAGAAACCGGCTTCCTATAAATGGACGTGACGACGAAATCATCACCGTGACATAGCGTATTAGTTCAAACAAGCCCGAACAACCAAAAATAGCTTATCGGATTAGGTATCCGCCCGTCGTTTAGGTCAATCAATCAGCGTTACTAATACCGAGTGAATTATACTCCTACACCCGAATTGAGAACAAAAACAGACGACTATGTATTCCCAAAATGAAAACATATATCTATTAATATCTTACAAAAACTTTATAAATACACAACGGAATAAAACATTAGTTTCTTACATAATTTGTGAAATTTCGTTATGCAGATTTATCAGATCGGTAAGTTACTATAATGCAATTTTTCACAATTTTGTATTATGCAAGTATTAGGAACTATTACCAGAATAACAATAAAAAATAATAAATGTTTTTTTTTCTATCAAAATAGGAATGCAAAATACACATAAATATTTTTTTACTGTAAAAATATACACTTGTTACACAATCTTGTATGTACGACGTACGTACATACAGCTCTGCATTCAACTCGTGTACAGGCTGTATCTTCCCGTTTATCTAATTTGTGAAACTACAACACCTCTTCACTTATAATAAATGATCACAAAGTTAGCTATCACAAACTAAGTATCACTATTAGTATATTATAGTATCTGTGGTATCACCTTTTGTCTGTAGTGTCATGCAAAGTATGCTAAGACTTTGATAAAGCAATAATTAGGTACAATATAGGTACAGCCTAAAACTATTCAGTATTTTCACATTGAGTTTTACCATAGTAGAGATCTAAAATATAGTGAAGTTGTTTGGTCGTCAAAATGACGCCTTTTCTTCTAAATAATGTCCCGCAACATTTTATACAGGGTGTAACAGAAAGGTGAGTCATATTTTAGGGGGTTGTGAAACTGATTTTATCAGAGCAACTTTAATTTTCACTCTCTATACAAATCAGCTGACTGCCGGACCAACACGTATGGAGCAATGAAAATAAAGTTGCTCTGATCAAATCGGTTTCATAGTGAAAGTTGCTCAGAATGGTCTCCCTAACAACCTCCTAAAATATGACTACACCCTTCTGTTACAGCCTGTAGACTTGTAGACACAGTAATTTGCATACCTTGATTCAGGGCCCATTTGCGTTAATCCGTTAACCTGGAGGTAATGAAAAAACTTGGTTATTATGAAATTCATAGTATAATGAACATGTAACAATTGCCGATTTACCTATTCCATTAACTGTATTGTATGTTAACGGATCGACGCAAGTGGGCTAAGGATATCAGACAGGTAAACAGATAATGTGAAGTACAGTCTTCACAATATAAAAGGCCCGTTTTGACAGTTCTCGCCCATGAAGTTTCAACCCCTAATACGTAGGTAATAAAAACCAACTGTTGCGTACAAGCAAAGCGTACAAGTTGCACCTAAAAACCGCTTCAATTACCTACGCGTTAGGGGTTAAAACTTCATGGCCGTGAACTGTCAAAACGGGCCTTTTATTTTGTGAAGACTTTAGGTAGCTGATCGCAGCTGCCGACCTCTGCGCTTGCTTTCTCGTACACTCGCTTGGTAATTGATTGTGCTCGTTGTCTCGCTCAAACGCTCACGCGACATGTCGTCTGCGGTTGGCTACGGAATAGCACCTTATACAGAACTGTCAATTTAACTGGGAAATGACGGGTGTCGCTATTTGCGAATTGAGTCCGAGCATAGAATGGCATTTCAAAGATGTCAGCCGTAGTTCTGAATCTGTCTGTAGGGAAGTCGAGTAACCTCCATCTACCGTGTCATTCCTTAATAACGTATCCCATTGCCTTCATTTCTTTGTCAAACTCTTCGGTCCTGTATTTCTTGATCTTCTCAAACCAGATTCCTGAAAGATAATATCGTTTAACCTTGTGATTGAGGACGTATTGAAACTGGAAAACTACATTTCAATTAATGGTAACAGCTGTCCTATGATTGAGAATATTTTGGAAGGACATTCTCAATATCCACCTCATGTCATTGGAGTGATGGCGGAATTTTACCATTGAGGCTAGCTCGTATTGAAGGGATGGATTTTAACCCTTCTGCTTCGTCTCCTGGCCGGAAATGAAAAATATTTGACATTAAAATTAGGGGAAGTTATGCTTTCATCCCTTACAATACTTAAATGTTTTCAGACGTCTTGGTGTCACCTGTCAAGCACCCTGTGGGGGGTGTCATACTGCTAGTCAAGGGGTTAAGTAAGTGAATGAAGGATTTTGAGTAAGTAAAATATCATGCCAGGATCGTAGCAAGAGGATGTGTACGTATGTACGTATATGCATAGTTTCCCGCATCGATGCATTTATGTATTGTGTCGCAGGGAAATGATAGAATGATGTCTTTATTCTATAATTTGCCGGGATTTGATAAAATGGGGGATAAAAGGGATTAAGCTAACCCTGATTCTATCATTGCCCTGCGACACATAAACTTGATTAATTTTCAGTGAAGTACCTATTGAGGTATGGTTTCTGCAGGTCCCACCGTACCGTACCGGAAGGTATTCCGGTTTGATGCACTCGTGAAGGGACGTCAGGTCTTGTCTGTTGAATTGACATTCAGTTATTCATACAACTCTACGGCTTGCTTCACAATGTCTGGATCAGCTCTATGTGACAGATTCATCTGTCATTCTACATGCTAAACTTTTTTTATCGGGACATCTTGGAATAAGCTCATAGGGTAGAGGAAGGGGGTGTAATTTGGCCCCCCAGTTTGTTTTTCCTTTATAAAATATTGTTATTTAGCTCTAAAGAGTCATTTTTTTTGTATAGTGTAGGTAATTTAATAACCTAACGGTGGGTTAAGGGTGCATTAAATAATAACATAAATTATGAAGATATATTTTTTTTAATCAAATAATCAGTTTTACTCATTTTCAAAAAACGGGTGGTAAAATGGCCCCCCAGTAAAAGTCACTCTAAATTAGATGAAACATGTTACACTAAACTAAAAAAGAGAAGATACGATACGAGTTCAATGCGCGACTTTGTTATTAAAGTATAACTGTATTTTTTTTGAGTCAACTGAGTGAGAACGTAGGTACCGCATCTTCTCCTTTTTGTTGTATCTAAGTTCAAATTACTTATTTGCAAAAGTCGCACATATATTCGTCCGTTTCACATGCTGTGCAGGCATGATGCGCCCAACTAGACATTTTATCCATACTTCACCCTTCCATCTTGGGAGTAATGTTCCTGGCACATTATATAAGCCGTGTCCTCGTCAGGCGGCTCTTCACGGTCCAACAAAATTTCAGAAACATCCGTGTCAGAATGTTGGGTTTCCATATCCTCAGATGCTTCCGATTCAGAATTCAGATTCCAAGACCATGGGGGCAATTCTGGCGATAGCGAGATCATGTCCATGGTCGAATTATCGATTTTGAGATACCGAAATCTCTATCAAAAATAAGAAAAAGCTATTCTTACGACTAGCCTTTTGACCAACCGAGATATCTCGACCCGTTTTCGATCGAAATAAATAAAATCGAGATCGTTTTCGACGGGTTTAGGCGGTATCAAAACCGATATCTCGACTGGGGAGATGATTTCAGCGCGAGAATCGGGGGCCATGGTGACAATTTGGCCCCCGGGGCCAGTTTACCCGCCACCTAGGGGGGCCGCATTGTCAACACACGTGTTTTTAAAACAAAGATGAAAACTTTCTAAATAAATAAAATAAAGCAAAATTACTTGCAAATGTCGATAGCTCGACTGTTCAGTTGAAGATATGTCGTAGCAGCGGCTTCTAAATGTTCTTAAATCGAGAGATATGATTTTTTTCGTCGGAGCGAAAAAACATTCGGTTCGCGTGTTTTGACAGATCAAGTCATACTAACGACATCTATGAATATTTCAAGTCAAGACTAATAGCCACAGCTTAAGGGCGATGACAAGCATTAGTTTAAATTAAATGGGCTAGATGGCATGAGTCCTAGTATGTTAATCGATGGGGGGCCAATTTGGCAGCAGGGGGCTGCATTACCACCTTCTCCTCTACGTATAGGTATCGGTTAGGCTGCGCTGGTAATCATAGAAAAGAGGATTTAGAAATAAGTAATTGAGTTTAGGCGTATTTACACAGCATTTCAACTAGTTTCCGAGCAATTACCTTGTATATAAATAAGTGGCTATAGATTTACCAAATACATACATATTTACAATAAAACTAATTGACTATACCAGCGTGCAGGTGGTCTTGCTTTGTTTTAGCTCAACATCAATTTTATTAATTAGCTCACTTAAACTGCCCACTTTGATTGACCTACTGATGGGTAGGTAGAGGTAGGGTATAGTTTTTAACTCGCCACCAAAGCCTATCCTGATACTAATTATCGCGCTATCGAGATCATCTCCATAGGCGAGATATTAATTTTGATACCGCATGTCTCCGTCGAAAACGATCTCGATTCATATTTGTTTCGAATTGACTTTCGATCGAAAACGGGTCCAGCCAGATATTTATATTTTTTATTTATTTATTTATCTATTAATATCTCGGTTGGTAGTAACACTCATACCGTAAGGCAGGTTGTGAGAATAGTTTTTTTGTATAAAGCGATATTTCGACCATGCAGATGAGCGCCAGAATTGTCTCCCGAAACCCTTGCATCTAACGCCTACTAGCTTTGGCGAGGATGTAGTCCGTCCATCTGACAGTAGCTGCATACTACAAGAAAATTACCGATCTCGGCGCAGCTAATTCTGCTTTTTATTGTACGATTGCATACAGGTAAAAACTCGTTAATTTCTGTAGATTAATAATAATCGGATTCGACCTAGGTACAACCGGCTCCGGTTGTAATATTGTCGCCATGACATTCATTTTAGCCGAGTCAAGTTGGCTTTACTTACTTGACTGGATAACCTTGCCCTGAACTACGACCATTCTCAGACGAGACCTGTCGCTGTTCTAGGAGACTGTGACATAACTTGTATAATAATGACTGTAATCTATTAACCTGTTTAAGGATTAGAATTTACCCTAGTTCGGGCTTTTACAGTAACATATATGTATAGACGACATTTGCATACCGAGCGGCAGGAAGCAATAGGTCTTGAAAGCGGTTTTTTTTTAAATATTTAACTTGGTGAGTTATAATATCGAATAAGTACCTACCTAACTGTTTTGTCTATAGCTTGAAATTGCTACCGCTACTTTCAATGTTATTACACTCTTTGAAAATTGTCTACAGGAATTCTCAGAACCAAAGGAATTCAATTTCGTTAGTCAGTCGGAGCTCTGAATAGAGTGGCAAATGACAGGGTACATGTTAAGAGGATAAGCCCCTTGTAATCTAAGATTGAGTTTGTAATTAATTACTGTCTCTGTACATGACAATTTGAAGGGTTTGTCAATTCAGAACAATTGAATTAAGACAGAAACTTTGAATAACTAAGTATGCATATTCTGTACAACTCAAGCGTGGATTAGGTAGGCAAATCAAGGGATTTGCCTACCTTAATCCACGTTTGACTTGTTATCAAGCTAATAATATCAAATAATGCTACAACATAACGACAATTTGACGGACTCTCAAAGTCTCAAAGGGAAACGACAGCTGTTTTGGCCGAAAAAATAGTAATCTAATATCTAGTTGTTTTTAGGGTTCCGTACCCGAAGGGTGCCAAACGGGACCCTATTACTGAGACTTCGCTGTCTGTCTGTCCGTCCGTCCGTCCGTCCGTCCGTCCGTCTGTATGTCACCAGGCTGTATCTCATGAACCGTGGTAGCTAGACAGTTGAAATTTTCACAGATGATGTATTTCTGTTGCCGCTATAACAACAAAACAAAAAATCAAAAGAAATTTCATATTAAGGGGGGCTCCCATACAACAGCTCCCATACATTTTTTTTGCGGTTTTTTTATAGATAATGGTACGGAACCCTTCGTGCGCGAGTCCGACACGCACTTGGCCGGTTATTTACCTATATCGAGTTATTCCAGGAGTTCTACAGGGAACGCTGGTACGGGTCATATTTCAAAAAATTGGTAATCAAATTATCTAAAAATTTAGTTGAGCGGTTTTTGTGTAATTTGCAAAAAACACACTTTTTTGCACTTTTCGCATTTTTGCACAGACGTAAAGTGTCGCACTTCAGTTTACGCCATTACATACTTTATTTTATCAAATTTCTTTTATAATTTGTGAAAATTTCAACCACCACAAACCCATTGCTAATTTTGAGGATTATAGGCACCATAAGGCCTATACCCGATCCATACGCTCGTCAAACCTCTGCAAGCCGTCATGTGTACAGAGTCGAGTTTGGCTCGGTGTGCGTACGACTCGTAGTACATTTTACGTTTGTAGAGATGTAATGTTTACGGCACACGGCCCGAAACGGCAAACGTCTATATCCAGCATAATAATCATGTTGTTCAGTTCAGTTCAAAAATTTTATTGACCATAAAATCATACATATTACTTAGTCAACGTCAATATAATATTAATATTTTTGTATACTACCGCCTGTTCGGAAGTTGTGGGCTTAGGGATGGAGCAAAGATGATGGACATACCCATGGAACTTGATCCTGGCCCACGCGTGCCCCGGAATGAATCTCTTGAAGAGGTAGAAGAATGTGTTCATCACCCACGAGTAGTTGAGGATGTGGCAGGCGCGCATGCGCGTCGGGTTCGCTAGCTGATGGAAATATATAAACATGCTACTTTGGGTTATTGTTTTAAATTCCCGCAGGGCTTAAAGTTTGCAAATATTCAGGTCTTATTACAAAAATACAAAAAAAAAACTCCCGTTCATCCCTTGTTCAAAGAAATCAGTTGACGCGAAATATACCATCATATTGAAATGCGTGTATCAAAACAAGTCCCTTGTATGGGGACCCCCTTTAATTTGTAATATCTTTCGTATTTCAGTATTTGTTGTTGTTGCGGCAACAAATATACCTACACATTCTGTATTTTTTTTAACTTTCTAGCTATTACGGTTCGTGCTCTAGGACCCACTGATGGACTGACGGACGGACAGACGGACAGCGGAGCCCTAATAATAGGGTCCCGTTTGGCACCCTTCGGGTACGGTACCCTAAAGACAAAATGTATGGGATTTGACGTTTCTTTTGAGGTTAAACATCGTCTATTTTTTTGTGGTAACAGGGATTATGTTCAGCAACTTTACTTCCATAAGACACAATCTGGGAAGCTATGCATCGATCGACGGCGTCAGTGGGTACATACACGTAGCAATGTGATAGATATAACAGTATCCCCAGTTTCATGATTCTCGCGCCTTCGATATACGGATATCAAGACCTATATTATTGACAGATTCCCATACAAAATCACTCGATATAGGTATCAGGTGTAGTAGGTATCATATATCGAATGCGCGAGAATCATGCCAGCGGGTCGATTCTCGCGCCTTCGATATATACGGATATCGAGACCAATATTGACAGATTCCCATTCGAAATCACTCGATTATGGTGTAGACATCGTATATCAAATGCGCGAGAATCATGCTCCAGGATCTTTATAAGCTTGAAGCGTCTGTCGGTCTATCTGTATTGTCTGCCCATGGTACTCTAGAGGTCGAACGGGTGGACGGAATTTGATGCGGATTTCTGAAAATGGTGGCAGACTTCCCTGCAATAGTTCCTGCATATGTTTTTTTGAAATTGGCTTAATTTACAGTACTTATTACAAAAAATCTTACCCCCATAAGGCACACGATCTGGTAGGCAATCGAGGGCGTCAAGGTAGAGGCATGCTTCAGCGAGATGCCGGCCAGGTCCACGATGACTGTCCCGCCCAGGACCTGCAGCTTCGGCTGCCGGATGCCGATCTCCGTCATCGCCATCCCGGCACGGACCAGCTCGTCCACGGAGAACTCAGAGGGATCCCACGTTCCTGGGAATGCCGAGGACTGATCTAAGTAAATATACTTTATACTTTATTGCACAAAAACAGAATACAAGACACGTAATAATGGAAACAACATGTACAAAGGCGAGCTTATCTCTAATAAGAAATCTCTTCCAGCAAACCTAGGATGAACAGGATATATTAACAAAAAAAATAATAGGTATATCAAATATAATTATCTATCAGCGTATCAGCGTGGACAAAAAGGGTGAGTAGTATGAAGGGACAATGCTGGATTAATGATTTCTCAATTTATGTCTAATTTCTATATCGGTACATTTGAATGTCCATTGGCAAAAACTTGCCATGCCGTCCCAGCCTGCGTTGGCCATAAGACGCGAAAAAGTGACAAAAGTACGCATTTACGAGGTTGTCTTGGCTATGAGGATGGCTACGGACATAATGTAATAGAGACATATTGCATTCGCTCTCGTGACATATCAATTCAGTAATTCTATTCGTAAACGCAAATGCCATTTTTTTTCCGAAAATTAATGGTTTCTTTAGGTTGGGATAAAGATACAAAATTCTAAGATACCAAGATCTAACAGAATAGAAAACTTAGAGGTTAGTTCGAAGTTCCCTATTCTGAAAGAGCGTATTACAGGAACATTTACCCTGAGTTTCACGAAACAATTTTTTATTTAACGAAATGCAATAACTGAAACAAATGACTATCCTATGAGACTCTCGCGATACTTAAATTTCAAAATAGTTTCGTGAAACTCAACATAAGACACTTCCTCTTCTTCGAGTGCCATCTCCTATCGGAGGTCGGCTATCATTCTGGCTGTCTTGTCTGTGACCGTAATGTTGCGGCTCGAAATATGTCTTCAGTGTTCAAACTGAACCATTCAGTGAGGT
Organism: Argyresthia albistria; assembly: GCA_963457715.1. Taxonomy (NCBI): domain Eukaryota; kingdom Metazoa; phylum Arthropoda; class Insecta; order Lepidoptera; family Argyresthiidae; genus Argyresthia; species Argyresthia albistria. Next base: position 5,717,158 of record OY735260.1, read on the forward strand.
TTTGAAGCCAGTTGGCCAGCCAGACACTTACCAAACCTAAATATAGACAGTCTTCCGATATCAGGGTGGTCCAGCATTGTCCCTTCATACGCAGATTTGACCCGAGACAGGCCATACAGGTCAACGCCCTCGTAGAGGTGTGGGTACTGGGAGCGGAATGTGCAGTATCTTACTAGCTGTTGGGATAAAAAGAGGTACATCTGAACTGATGTAGTTTGGATTTAAATTATTATACACTTACCGCCGTACTCAGAAACTTATAGTGAACCATTAATCCGATTCCAAATCCAATCCTTTCGCTAAGTAATCCCTATAGTAGATTGTACAACAAGGGCATAAAACGCACCATTTTACCCGAGACGTAATGGGTTTTATGTACGAGTTATACACTCTGCTTTTCACTTCGATTTTGCAAAAAAAAGTAAATATTATGAAATAATTGCAAATTGAAATTACCGAGAAAAAATAAAGACTTCCCGCCATTAATATTTTTTTTGGACGTGCCTCCGCAGCCGGCTCTGGCCGCCCCGGCAGTGGCACTTAGCATAGGTGTATGTGGCTGTTTACCTGACGACCTTTGTCAGAGTCTGAGATTTAGACGAAGATTTTACTTTATGCTCTAGAACATAAAATTTGATTTTATGCTGGCTATACCCGACATAAAGACGAACTTTACGAGCATGAGAAGTGAAAAAATAATTAAACTATGTATGTAGGTATGGCGATTAGAATCATAAAGAACAATAGGTAGTCTTGTAACTAACAACCCACCCTTGCAGCAACTACTAGCCTATACCGGTTGAAAGGTCTTTCAAAATACATGTTTCTATTGTATGAGAGTAACTTCGTGACTTGCGGGAGAAAAAAGTTATGATCAAAGGAAATCTCCATTACAAGTCTACATAAATCGCAAACGATCGATCTATGTGAGACGGTAGCTGAATAGGTGACCGTATCTTCGGTGCAATTGTTTCAGGCTTTTCCATCTCTCAGACTACAGGATACTTTGTACTGTATCTGTTTTTGCGTCATTCACAGAACCTGTTGGCAATAAAAGACCCTTGAAAGCGACTGTTACAAGGCTCACAAGTAAGTGAGTTAATTAAACACTCACAGCCGGTAATGATATTAGTCGGTCCTAGTATGTCACGGTTATCGATACCGATTCAATTTATCGCATGTATGAGGCCGGGACTCCACCAAAGCGGAGATGTGCGGGGTTGTGGAATATTTGTAGGGCGCGATCGAAGCGGAGATGTGAGCTGTTTCCATCTCGCATACAAATATTCCACATCTCCGCTTTGGTGGAGTCCCGGCCTAAGACTGACGGTTTATTTGGATAGAACAACGTCTAACGGCATTTAGTGAAACTTTTTGACACCGCGTTTCTTTAGACTAATTATTCGGAAAACATAAATAAAAACCACAGAATGGGACACGTTTTGGGGGAAAAAGGGGGGAAGGGAGGGGAGGAGGGGTTGACACCCGGCAGAATCGAGTTCAGCGAGGTCTAATTAGTCTAAAAAAATCGGTAAGTGCGAGTCGGAATCGGACAAGAAGGGTACCGTGCCATCGTACAACACAAAACAAAACAATAAAACAAGAACAAAAAGAAAATTAAAGACACGTCTCTTGTATGGGGACGCCCTTTAATTTGTAATATCTCTCGTAGGTATTTGTTGTTGTTGCGGCAATGTGAAAATTTCAACTTTCTAGCTATTACGGTTCGTGCTCTAGGACCCGCTGACGACGGACAGACGGACAGCGCGGGCTTAGTAATAGGGTCCCGTTTGGCACCCTTCGGGTACGGTACCCTAAAAAACCCTGTGTTAAAAAGTTTCACTAAATGCCGTTAGCCGTTAAAAGTAGAAGTAATTTGAGAAATATCCGCCAGTCAGTCTACATGGGGCAAAGTGCCTTGCATGCACTGCGGGACATTATATTTTAATCATAATACTAAAATATAGCCACTAAGCAAAGTTTATTCGCTTACGACTGGGAATTGATTCACTTATGTTTCCATCAATATTAATCTATGTTATCTAACCACCTTATGAGACAATTAAATAGTTACCTACTGACTTCCCATGTAAATATGATAGGTAAATGAACGACTACCTAGTTATTAAGTTGTATAAATAAATAACTTCTTTGGCGTCTTGGGAGTTGCGACAAGTCTTATTATCACTGTCTTTTCTTTGTTAATATTATTTTAAATAGCTACATAGCTTTACTAGGTATTATAGTCACGTGCAGAACTGAGTGTCCAAAACAAATCAGTAAGAGTACTTACTAATTTATGTGCTCTTGGTACAACGAACTTACGGGCTCGAAGGAACCTCAAAAGAAAGACGTCGTCTGTCCTATGTGGCAGACATTCACCTCGCTCTGAAAACGAAAAGTTATTTATGAGAAAACTTTCCTGTTGTTTTCAGTTTTGAGAAACATTTATCAAATTGTTTTGGATACCTTTTGCCCACAAATCATCATGTCATCAATCACCGAAAATAGAGTCGAGGATTACTTTTATCGGATTTTTTTAACCCGGGGCGGCAGCTGTCCAGGAATATCATTTATTGTCCATCATTTGCTGCCTACACCCTACACCTACAAGGCGTTTGTAGGTAGCTACTACAAATGTCTACAATATGTAGGTGCCAAAGTAGGTATATGAAATGAAATTAAATATCTTATTTGTTCAGAAAGTGATTACAGTTCACATGTTATACATATTATGAATACGCTAACATTGTCAGAGTGACCTTAACTCCCTAAGGTAGGGTTTCCTCTGTGTTATAGGATAAGTTAAAATAGTTCTTCTCTCTGTGTATGTATAATTCGATATTAATTATTATTATATTAACCATAAATCATATCTTTGAGCTCCTCGATGGCTGCGTCCCTGGTAGCTGGGTGCTCGTTGCACAACGTTTTGGCTAGCTCCAGACATTCTGGGTCCTCTCTAGTATTCAGCTCGGCCTCGAACGCTATCTCTTGCAAGCACTCGTACATATTTCTGATTGCCTGGTAGTCGTGGTTCTACCTGAAATGGAGGAAATGCTTGTCCTTCACTTACAATCTTGATGACCGCTCTAGGCCTCTGAAGAAGAAGTGTGATTCATCTGTACTGTAACTCCACACAATATATCCCTTATCCATATTGTGTCTTCCACACACAATCCTCTTAACACTAGAAGTGTTGGTTTATTAAGTAAATAGGTAAATTATTAGCTAGGCATGGTAGACGGGCCGTTTTTTGGATAGAACCACGTCTAAAGCGCGCAACACACGGTGAAGATACTATAATATTTTATCTTAAGATATAATATCGCTCGCCATACAATTCAATGGACCATCACACACGACGAAGATAATATATATTTTTATATTTTTGTATCGTAAGATAGGGAGCGATATGAGAATTTATCGTAACATAACATCTTAAGATACAAAATATGCCTTACGTTAATATCTTAAGATACAAAATATATCTTACGTATCTTAAGATACCTTAAGATACAAAATGCGAATACAGGATGTTCTCGCGGAAAAGTCTCTTTCACACATATAGGTAGTTAAGGATTGGCTCACGCGCACATCCTGGAATCTTCTTTCATCACGAAAGAAGTTCATCACGAAACTTCTTTTCAGAAAAATCTTCAAAAATATTAAATTCTCCACGGTCTTTCCTATTTTTAATATGATTTTCTACCCAAATGGATCTTCTTCTAGAGCGTGCAAGAATCCTATGCACATCATATCCAGAATCGGAATCGTCATCAGATGAGCTATCTAATAAATCTAGCAGGCAAGCACGAGCCATAGTTATCAACCCTGTATATTGATTCAACAAAGTACACGTGCGGTCGCGATGAAAGCTTACGATATATTATCGTATTTTAGTCGTCTGTGATGGCCTAAGATATATTAACATAACATCTTAAGATAAAATATTATAGTATCTTCACCGTGTGTTGCGCGCTTAAGGGCATTTAGTGAGACTTTTTGAAACCGGTTTTTTTGAGACTAATTCGACTCCGTTCTCCGTTCCTCCCCTTTCGCCCCAAAACGTGTCCTGGTCTGCGGTTTTTATTGTATTTTTCCGAATTTGTGAAACGCTGAATACGAAATTTCATGCAAATATGTCCAAGGAATAAAAATATTCATTCAAACTTCCATCCCCTATTTCACCCCCTTTGGGGGTTGAAGTTTAAAAAATCCATCCTTACTGTACATAACATAACAGAAATACGTGTGCGAAATGTTAAGTTTCTAGCCCAAGGGTTTGGCCTGTGCGTTGATACATAAATCAATCACTTATATACATATAGGTAACGGAATATAAAGTTCTATAGAAACTAAAAACCCTGTGCCAAAAAGTTTCACTAAATGCTGTTAGCCGTTGAAAGCAGAAGCAATTTGAGAAATAACCGCCCGTCGATGGACACTTGAAATGTTAAACATATTTTTCAGTTTTCCACGATTATTTTAACTTTTCCGCTCAACACTTCTCGGTTACTGAAAGTGATCAAGATGTCTTGGAGACTTGAAATCTGGCACAGAGTTGTATTGATATTAAGGGAAAATATGAAAAGAGTTAAAAGACAGGTAAAAAATAAATCAAAAAGCCGTGGAGTAACGAGCGGTAAACTTAAAATAACTGTACCTATGTCACAGAAGAGATAATATGCCTTATATGTCATAGTCTGGTTTTCCATGAGATGGCAAGTTAACAGCTTACTGAGGTATCAATTCTCAAACTACATTAGAATGTAAAATACTGAGTTGATGTCCAGTCTAAAATGATGGTCTTTACGCGGAAAACAATATTTAATTGCAGTAAAGTTGTTTAGTGATACGTGTACTACATTGATTGATAGTGCACATAAACCATCGTAGTTTGAAAGCGTGCCTTTGTTGGCTGATAAACAAACGGAATAAGTGCCGCCTCAATAGTGCTATTATTTTGCGAGCGATAGACCGTAAAGTTGAGTTGAGTATCAATAAAATTTTGAGTTTTCAGTTTTGCATCCAGGCCTTTGACGTTTTATGGAAAAATATTCATATTAATATTTCATCCGATTTTATGATAGTGCTATCCTTTCACTGGATTTCGTTGTAGTTCACCTTCATTGTTGAAAGACCTTCACGCTACTACTAACGAGGTTATAATGAGATATTTTGGAAATAATAATATTAATGTTATTGCGAGAATTACAAGTTGCAATAACGATGCAATAAAAATTCTGTCTTGGTCCACCATGGCGGTATAATGGCGGGTTTCAGCCTTCAGGTTGGTAAATCTACTATTTACAAAAACCAGATGAGTATTCAGTATTCAGTATTCATTTATTTATTGCTTACATGTTAATAAATCTGTGGTATTACAAAACCATGGAGAAAAGTTTCATTGAACTTAGTTGAGTACAATTTATTTATTATTAAATATAATTATTTATTATATTCTTAGCGAAACGTCCACTTTGACGTTTTGCTGGATGTTTGGAGAAGTGGATTTTAGAGAAGCATCTTTTAGAGAAGAGAACTTTGCGCAGGGTAAGCATAGTAATAGCGTATGGACTGCTGAATAGGGCGCAAAATGTCGTATTTGGCAGCTAGTCGGCTGCCCTTATGGGAGCATTTAAGAGGATCGTGTACTCGTGTTCCATACAAAAAACGGTAACGTTTTCCACCCCCTAAGCCTTGTCCGATTTTCACAATTTTTTTACATGTTTGAGATACTATCGAAAACTCTATGCTCGTACGTTTTAATTTTTTTTGAAATACTTATTATATATTTTAGGAAATATTGGAACTTATATTTTATATGGACTGGGTTATGTTCTTATATTTCCTAAAATATACATTATTTCAAAAAAACCAAAACGTACGAGCATAGTTTTCCATAGTATCTCAAACATGTAAAAAAAATATAAACGGGCAAGCAGAAAACCGGAGCGAGTAGCCTTAACTCCACCCGGCGCGGCAGTAAATGAAACAAACTGATAATAGTACATTACTTCAGAGGGAAGAAAGTGACAGTTCCATACCGAGATTATGGCATTTGCGCCACGAGCTTGCGAGGGGCGCAAACCATTTGAGGTATGGAACTGTACTTTATCCTGAGGTATGTATAGTGCTTTTTATTACACCTACGAGGAAAATTATAGACATAAATGCATAGAAATCTGCAGTACTTATGAAAATTTCATACGTTGGCAAAAGGAAAAGAAAACGACTTCATTTTCTGAAAATGTATTGCTCGAAGTTTTTGCGAAAATGCGCGGGCTTTTCCTTTTTTTATTCGCCCGTTTCTGGAGTAGGCTAAGATCATAAGGTCATGCAGCCACTTCTTCCGTGATTCCGCGCGTTTTATATACAAAAATAATTTCGTTTAATTTTCTGTATGCACCAAGGAGGTTGGTAACTGGTAAAAAAAAAACTGTATGTGGCCAGTAACAATTTACTTGAAATTTAATTAGTAGACAGTTAAAGTCTCTTTGCAGTATGACTGCTGACAAATAAAAATAAAAAAAACCGGGTATGTAATGGAATTTCATACATACTTCCCACTCTTGGGTCGGAAGGATTTTCATACAAACTTCCATACCTTGGGATGAAAGGATTTGAAGGGCGGGATAAAGGCGTTTCTTCCCTCTAATTGGTATAATTAGTATGTATTTTCAGAGCAGGTGTGATAAAAATATAATTTCTGCAGCCTAAACAGGGGCGGAACCAGGATTTCAGTTTGGGGGGGGGGGGGGGGCATTTTGACTATGTTCAGTATCTTATTTATACAGAATATTTAGTAAGTATGTAGGTATATTGAAAGTTTACAACATAAAGTTTCGCGCCTTGTACCGCTTTTGACAAACTTTCAATAAATTCACCCATACCAACGGGCACTAATGGGACAGTTGTCAGCCGCCCCGGAAATTTCCTATTGCTAGGAAGTCGAGTAAAGAAAACCCCATAAAACCAACCGGAAATGTTTCATTGCTATCTTATAGGGCGGCGTTCACCACCCCGGAAATTCTTCATGGCTAACAAGGCGTGTGAGGAGTACCTCATAAGAACTCAAAGGGTGGCGCGAGCCGCCCTGAAAATGTTCCATGGCTAGCAACAAGTTACTAACGAGAACCTTATATTAATTCAACAGGCGGCGTAAGCCGCCCCAGAAAAATCATATAGCTGTGGCTATGGCTAATATATCAAATATATTCTGTTTCTTCTAAGTATGCTGTGTAAAAGTGCATCTGAATTAAATCGGATAATTGAGTCGAAAGAACGAAATTCCTGGGCCCACTGGAATATAAAAACTCATAGGGCTCCGAAAAAATCACATGGAATATATTTCAGTTTCTTCTGAGTATGCTGTGTAAATGTGCACCTGAATCAAATCAAAAAGTCTAGTCCAAATAATGAAATATCCGGATGCTTTCAAAAATGAGAACTCATAGGGCGGCGTTAGCCACCCCGGAAAATTCACATGGCTACCATGGCAAATAAATTTCTGTTTCTTTTGAGTATGGTATGTAAAAATGCACCTCAATGAAATCGAAAATTTGAGTCAAAAGAATGAAAATCTTGGGCCCTCTGCTGGTACAAAAAAACTCATAGGGCATTTCGATTTTATCTGTTTATTCTCAGTATGCTGTGTAAAAAGTGCACCTGAATTAAAACGAAAAGAAGAGCTCAGATAATCAAATTCCTGGGCCATGAGGAACACACGAACTCATAAAATCACATGGCTAGCATGGCAAATATATTTCTGTTTCTTCTGAGTATGCTGTGTAAAAGTGCACCTGAACCGAAAAAACGAGTCAAAAAAAAAACTGGGTCGTTTGGACCAGCCAGGGCAGGGGAGCCAGGCCCCCATGGTCCCCCCTGGATCCGCCATTGAGCCTAAAAGAGCCTATCTATACCTAGCTGTAATAGGTACCTGCTGTAGATCGCATAACCAAATAGTTATTATGTAAGGAAATGGAAAGGAGGTTCGGAGTGGAGTCCAATTTAAATAAGTGAGTGAATTACGTCACTCAGTCAATGAACTTTCCGATTGACTTCGAATAAACACAAATATCGAGTTGTTATGAGTTTGCAAACTGGAGTATTACCTTGCGGGCAGTTGTGGGATGAAGTTAGGTATGGCATAAGTGCAAAAGTTTGCAAATGTGCATACCTACTTATATACTATAGTCAGATATAAAATAGGTGGTATGTATGTATGTATGCGCAGGCGCAGGTGAGTCATTGTATTTGTTTCACAGCTCTCGTAAAACCTAGACCTACAACTGGCGCGATGGGCTAGCCCCTTGCGTTACGCAAAATTAAGTATTGTAAAACAGGCGGTCTAGACTTAGATTATTATGAAGTAAAGTCAAACATACAGGGTTATTTTTGGACCCCTAGCCAAAAGTTACTATTATTTTTGGGATATAATTCTAAGCAACTTTCACTAAGAAACCGATTTTATCAGAGCAACTTTATTTTAAACTTCCCAGTACCTACATTTTGGCCTGAGTGAGTCAGCTGATTTGTATGGAGAAGTGAAAATAAAAGTTGCTCTGATCAAATCGGTTTCTTAGTGAAAGTTGCCCAGAATGATGTCCCTAAAATAATATTAACTTTTGGCTAGGGGTCCAAAAGTAACCCTATAACCTTGGATTACATTATATTTACTCGTATATGTATAAGATTCTGTTTTTTCTCAAACTCACATGGAACTCTTTTAGTATTCGACGTCAGGATTAAAGGATATTGTGACAAAGATTGATGGCATAAAAGATCTATAGATCATTTGATGAGAACGGTTTTACACCAAAGACGTCAATGGGGCAAGAAACTAATAAGGAAATTGACGCTAAAAATATCGGACAAAATGAAGAATTATTTATTTTTTACTTATTTTACTAATGTACGAGTATTAATTGTTGATTTATTTATTGGTATGCCTGGCAGGACGTAAGAACACTGTAAAACATAACATCTTTAACTACGATCCACAATAAAATTTCTGATTTCTGTAGAACAAAGTATGTCTTGTCGGTAAAGTAAGTTGTGTTTGTCAGCCGATGCGTGATTTGCGTGAAGCACCCGCAAGTTGAAAGGCCTAATATTTATAGTGATTCAGTTGACTATCCTAATCGGTTGCCATGACTATGTTCACCAAATATTCCTCTTTGGGCCTTTGTTTACCCAATACAAGACATGTTTTCTTGCGAATCATTTTAGGATCCTAAACTAATGAAACTGAATGAAAACAGCACAACACAGCCGCAAAAATAAGGAACCTATTTGAAAAACACCAATCACCATAATATGATTTTAAAAGTAAATAGGATTTGACAACTTTGACAAATGCCCTCCGACTACACCAGGGCCATCTGCCTTTAGATTTTGAGAATAGAAGTCATGATCATCTTCTCATATTATCATACTATACGCAATGCTACAACCTCTTAGTGCCAAGGCTAAGGCATTATAAAATATGAGGTAACTTACTTAACTGCACTAGGTATAGCAATGTTAGTTTTGCGCAGACACTCGGAAAATAATCGAACTTCACAATCGACAATGATGTAAAATCCGTCAGTCATAATGACAACAGCAACAAGTCTCACCACGTCATCGTCATTGCCACTTTATTTAAATATAACAACAATCACGATACGTTTTCCTGTTCACAACAACACTACTGTAAGAATTACAAAAGAATTGGTTTTGGAGTGAGGCTTAATAGCCGAGTCTTTTGTGTCACACAGATAGGGTTCCCAACTTTTTGTACGAGGAAAGAAGTATATTCAGATCGGAGAAATAAAATGAACAGTATTTTACAAAATAAATTATTTTTACGTTTTAAAATTGTTAGATTGTGCAAGAAAAATAGATATGTTTTTGGACCTTCTTGCACAATTTAACAAATTATTATAAATTAATAAATTATTTTTAAGTTTTAAAATTGTTAGATTGTGCAAGAAAAATAGATATGTTTTTGGACCTTCTTGCACAATTTAACAAACTATTATAATTTTTAGGGTTCCGTACCCGAAGGGTGCCAAACGGGACCCTATTACTGAGACTTCGCTGTCTGTCTGTCTGTCACCAGGCTGTATCTCATGAAGCGTGGTAGCTAGACAGTTGAAATTTTCACAGATGATGTATTTCTATTGCCGCTATAACAAAAATACTAAAAAATAAAAGAAATTTAATATTAACAAACGTGATTTTTTTTGCACATTTTTGCTCGATATTGATAATGGTACCAGGTAGACGCTTAAAATGTTCACAATATATTGAGTATATTATTTACTTAAAAAATAAATAATTAAATAAAATAAAATAAATATTTAGGGGGGCTCCCATACAACAAGTTTTTTTTTTTGCGGTTTTTTATAGATAATGGTACGGAACCCTCCGTGCGCGAGTCCGACTCGCACTTGGCCGGTTATTAAAATATTCATAAGCCTCTCCACAATTTCAGTTGAAATAAATGAGAAGCTAATTTTTTATTACATTTTTTTTTTTAATTCGTGTGAAGTGTTGACTATACTCCGGCCGCTGAGAGAATGCGATCCTGACACATGTATATGTCCCTGTCTGTCCCGCGCTACTTTTCACTCTATCTCACTTCCACAAGTGAGAAGAATATAATAAATGTCTCCATTTTTGGATAGTATTCATACCGAGAAAATCTTTGTCCTCAGATATTTTTCAAACAAAACAGCACGAAAATGACGAAAAAAATACAACTTGTGGCATTGACAGATTCGTTCTGAAATGTAGCTTGTATACGGACGTTTACATTTTATACAGACTTAACGTATAGCCCCGGATACCAGCAGACATAAAAACAGTGTTTTGTATACTTTTTTTTTATAGAACAGTAAAAAGTATTTACGAACGAAAAAAAGTATATACTTAATACTGTTTTCAACAGTATGGTTGGGAACCCTACACACACATGTTGTAAACATCAACTTCAAGATCACACGTGTTCCAGCATATGGTTAAAGTGCATACTATAGGTACACATATATGCATATACAGTTAGCTGGTGGTATACTATTAAGGCGGTAATATGCTAGAAATAGCTTTGGTTTAAGATAAATATGTACATGTAATGTAACAAATACTTAGAATCTTCTATAAAGTTGATGTAATTAAGTGGTCAAAGTTGGTCTTATTAAGTTTTTAATTTTATTTCGAAAATTGTTTTGTTGCACTCTGTTCAGATTATAAATAGCCAGAAGTACATGATATCAGTAGGATTTAATGGCGATTAGTTGATTTCAAATGCTTTTGTAGTAACAGGTAATACTTATGTGTACCTACATAGCTAAATATAGCTAACCTATACGAAATGCTTGTTTGTCACTCAAAGAATTAACTAATCCGAAATATTGTTTTCATATCACTAATTATTATTGATAAAACCGGTAAGTTTATGTACTTATGTAAAGTATTACTAATTCAATCTTTCTTATAGTTATAATAACCAATAGCAGTACCTACCATTAATTTTATCTAAACAAATATCACACTGGGGTATTGAACAGCTGGCTAAATGTGGGCACAGTTGTGCCTCTGTGATCCCGTATGTGGGCACAGTTGTGCCTCTGTGATCCCGTATGTGGGCACAGTTGTGCCTCTGTGATCCCGTATGGGAAAAGAAGTGACGCAATTTTATTTTATGTTTTTGTTAAATTAGACACTCAATTATCAAAACCAACTCAATTATATGACCACTAATAACCTGTATCAGATGATCCAAGCAGCGTCCTACATCTGCTACATCTGCACTTGTAAGCACAATCAAAATAAAACTAAAAACACAACACCAACTCTACTGAACTCGTCAATCAAAATATTGTTAATATAATTACTAAAAATGATATCAAAACGTCCGCTACACAGTCGCGGAGATAAGTAAATGTTATATTATATCAGTCGGCCCGACCACGGCCACGCACAGCAGACACATCAAAGGTCGAATGTAGCCATGTAGCAGGAGAAAAAAATATCGGGCAAGTTCCATCGAACACCAGCCACGGTTCGTCATAAAATGCAGCGGATGGGATCTTACTGGCAAAAGTTGCCGCATGGAAAACAAAAAAAAGTTTTTGATTGTTCGGGTAGCTCAACACCAATGATGATAAGTTTAAACGATTTTGGTCTAGGATTATGAAAAATGTATTCTTATAATAAATCTAGATACTTTGAAATGATTTTATCAATCTGGTAATACTAGGTACCTCTATTACTTACCTATATTGTGAGTTAGATAAGTGATTAGTAATTATAGCAAGCTGACATTGCCAATACAATTGTACAATTGCATAATAATTTATGTCAATTACACTCTGGAGACACAATTTAGTTTTTAATACAATTCATACTATGTAAAATTAATTGGCAGAAACCGGTTTTGTCATGGCTCCATTGAGATAAATAGACATAGTAAGCTGATGTTACAGAAACAGGTTTTGTCATGGCTTCATTGAGATAAATAGATAAATTTAATATTAATATAGCTGTAAGCCGAAGAGTAAGCTGACGTTAACATTAAAATTTGCTCCATGATATCCAGTAAACAAATAAATGTATTACACTTTTTCCTTCAGGGGTGGTAGAGGCACGCTTATGACCAGTTATACAACTTTTTACTTATTTAAGCTTGACTTACCCTTTACTGCAGAGTGCCCCGTATTAAATTATACCAATTGTAATTATTACAAATGGGTCACCAATAGATGGTCTTTTATTTCATCTGACTTGTCCAAACAATAAATTGATTGGTAATACAAGTTGTGTGTGAAAAAATAATAAGAGAGGAAGCGGGTTCGCACCCATCCGAGGTCTACTTACTAGTCGATATTGTGTAACGCAGCTGTTATCGCGAGTGTGCTGTGCCACTCTTGCCTTGACGCGGACCATATTTCCACTGCCACGGACTTATGCGAGCCTGGTACCATTTAATATAATTTTTTGTTATAAATATTTACAACTTCCAATTATACATATTTGAAATATGATAAAATGTTTATACGTATAATTTCAGCGTAAATTGCACAAACATGTATGTATCCCTCTCGGACCGGATCTAAGACTACTGTGAATTTTAAAACAAACAAACATAGCATCACGCCTTTTTCCATACGGGGTGGCAGAGGCACAGCTGTGCCAACTTTTAGCCAGTGTGTATCACTGGCTCACAGATAAAATACCCATTAATTGGGTATTTATCTGTGCAATGGCTCAAAGTTCAGTGCGTTTCTGAGATAATACAGTCTGAATTTGTAGGTAAAAGACAATGGGCTAAAATGGTCCACGAACCTCCGCTCACATAATATAAGACTTACACCAATCGATAGAGTACATTTTCTCTGTATATCAAAATCCATTCCAGAGGAATTTAATTATATGGATTTTACGCCACGCATAAACACGAAAATGAGCCTACAAAATCTGTATTCTGATCTGCTGACCGACACATATTACACGATACAAAATCTGTATTCTGATCTGCTGACCGACACATATTACACGATACAAAATCTGTATTCTGATCTGCTGACCGACACATATTACACGATACAAAATCTGTATTCTGATCTGCTGACCGACACATATTACACGATACAAAATCTGTATTCTGATCTGCTGACCGACACATATTACACGATACAAAATCTGTATTCTGATCTGCTGACCGACACATATTACACGATACAAAATCTGTATTCTGATCTGCTGACCGACACATATTACACGATACAAAATCTGTATTCTGATCTGCTGACCGACACATATTACACGATACAAAATCTGTATTCTGATCTGCTGACCGACACATATTACACGATACAAAATCTGTATTCTGATCTGCTGACCGACACATATTACACAACACAAATGAATATACGATCCTTGCATATCATGACATGAAAATGACCGTAAATACCACAAAGTCACAGAAATATAAAATTTCGTTATTTAGTTTACCTGGATGGCATCATAAAAAAGTGGCCAAGTGCGAGTCGGACTCGCCCATGAAGGGTTCCGTAGTAGCAAGTAATACTGGACTGGATGTTTGTGTTGTAACTTTGTTATTCATAGTGTTTGTATGAATGACAAAGTTATCTTTTCGGTTTTCAATAAATGTTTTATATCTTTAAAACCGCTTATTGACCGAGCGAGCGAAGCGAGCGAAGCGAGCGAAGCGTCTCCGTTTCAGGTTTGGGCAAAAATGCTTTCGTATGTCCGGTTGTTCTCCTCTACAGGTCGCATTTATGAACCGATTCTCGTGAAATTTTGTGAGCAGGTTGGAAAAATAAATAGAATTTTTTACTCGAGCCAGTTTTTTGATTTTTTTCAAAATGGCGGAGATATGGGGTTTTAAAATGTAAAAAAATCGCTACAACCCAAACGGCTCGATGGATATTAACAAATGAGGTGTCGTTGGATTTGTAAAGACCATGAGAGTGAAACAGATGAGCGAGCGAAGCGTCTCCGTTTCAGGTTTGGGCAAAAATGCTTTTGTATGTCCGGTTGTTCTCCTCTACAGGTCGCATTTATGAACCGATTCTCGTGAAATTTTGTGAGCAGGTTGAAAAAATAAATAGAATTTTTTACTCGAGCCAGTTTTTTGATTTTTTGCAAAATGGCGGAGATATGGGGTTTTAAAATGTAAAAAAATCGCTACAACCCAAACGGCTCGATGGATATTAACAAATGAGGTGTCGTTGGATTTGTAAAGACTATGAGAGTGAAACAGATTATATAATTTTAGTAAAAAGTCAATAGGTTGTATAAAAGATCGCGAAATGTAGTTTACAAAGTTATTGGTGCGGCTACTTTCATACTGCATGTACGTAACCAGGTACATTCATAAGTTTGTATGTGTTATTGAAAGAAAATTATTTGGGTTATTTTTTTTATGTGTGTTAGCAGTTCAGCTTTCCCACCGACATACTCGCGAGGTCTACAGCTCACAGAGCCACTAGTTATATTTTGTTCAAACCAATTTTCGTTGAAAGTTTGTATTGAGAATATTGTGAGATACATAGCATATATTTTTTTAGATTTTACACTCTCTTATTTAAAAAGTTAGAGGGGGGGACACACAATTTTTTCCACTTTGGAAGGGTCAAATCAAATCAAATCATTTATTTGTGGAACATAGGTATGTTGGTATACATTTAGGTGGTATTATTAATATTATGTCTCTCTATGTTTAGCCATGAGGCATACAAATATTTTACACATTTATGTAAAAGTTTTCAAAGTCAGATAATGAATGGGTCTGTCGTGTTAACAACAACTAAGATGACGTCATTATGACGTTTAGAGGGCTTAGTGGCCTTTTTAGTTTAGTGCATTTTCCTTCCAAATAGCCCCCATTATTTGTTTTATGGCATTATAATAACACAAGAGTTCCTATAAGCTAACGATACCTATCTGGAATTAGAAAGATATGAGGGCTATTCGGAAGGTGTCAAAACTAGTAAACTAAAACTAAACTGACAACCTCAAGTTTGCCAGCTCTTGCGCGGTGGCCACAGAATCCAATTTCAAGCACACCATTTTAATTAGTTTAGTATAGTTCGTGTCGCCTCCCAAATCGCAGACATTGCGACTTTCACTGAGGTCATGTTAGGCTTAATATTAGATGCATCTGGCCTACCTTCGGTGTCGCTGTGACTTTTGGGACGACCTGTATGCCATATTATTGGATGGAAGTCATTGTTTAGGTAGGCCCAGAGACTATATAATCCAATTGACTGCGCCTGCGGGGGAATGCGGCTCGCCAAACGTTAGTTGTATTCAACGTACGCAACCTATGTACGATGACTGACGGGTCGCCCGCCAGACAGTTTCGCGGAGGCTGACCAATCACAGCTCTCTTACCTCGTTCCCCGCCGCCGCCGGCCGTCGCCGCCCCGCTCGTAAATTGGTGAGTTGTGTGTGTTTCAAAGGAAAATGTATCTATGCGCTCTCCACTCCACTGGATAAGTGCTCCCTGAGTAGGCCGCTGTATAAAACCATGGAGGAAGCATTATAAAACCTACCTCTATCTAATCTTATTCCGGCAATGACTCAGACAGATGTAAAACAAACAACAACAAGTGGCCTAAGCTCAGCTTATCTTCATAATTCGGACGCCTTCACAAAACTAAACGGAAACTACCTTATAACGTGACTTGGTAGATTGCCTCTAGATATTCAGCAGGCACATAAAGTTCGTATCGTTCTCCATGATGAAACAAAATACTCGTAGTTATTACCTACCATAAAAGTAAATTCTTTCTTATTAGTACTACTGAGTACCCTCATTTGTGGTCATTACTAGCACTCACTCTACTGAATGTACCTATTGAGCGCAGGGTAAGGTCATGCTGCATCACGCCAGTACTGACCATCTTAAGACTTCTAATAAAAGGTAAGGAGAGCTATTAGTAGGAACATAAAGCATATGTATCATTTATGCGAGCACGAGTTTGTACTGAATTTTTTCAATCATTATTCAATGCTCATCCATCAATCACACACATTATGAATTTACGTTTTTAGGGTGCCGTACCTATTACTATTACCAAGCGGGTCCCTATTTCTGAGCCCAATTAAATGTAACACCTACCTTTTCTGAAGCTGGTTAAAATAAAAAAATCGTTATTTGCTGCCCTTTTAATGCAGTTGATTAGCTACTTGTGACGATAATTTTTATAGCTTGAACTTGTCTGCTGGCTAACGGCACAAGTTACAAGACCTACAAATAAAAATCAAGGTCAGTTGTATTGTAAGTAGGGGAGAAAGTTCTTGACTACCGGTTATTTGACCTGCGAGACATCATTTAAAGTAAGTAAACAGGATCTTTCACTATCGCATATCGCATTATTTATGTAAGTATTATTATCATACAAACAAGCTACTGTGTTGTGTACGGTCTTACGAAGCTGACATAACTTTTAAGCTCTTGAATTTTTAATTTCTGTATCATTTGTTTTATTTAGTGTCACTTGCATCAAAAACACTAACCGCCGCACTCAGAGAGATTTAATCAACCATTAACCCTAGAAAGATAACCATAGCAAAACTTGCCTAAAAGATAACCATACGCTTCAGAGGCGCATGATTTTGTAATGCGTCTAATTAATGGTGTATTTGGCATATTTGCCTGAACAAATATACTTATTTTAATAATCCGGGATAGTTTTAAAAATAAAATGCGTTACTTTAAGAATTTGTTTTATTTTAAGAGTTTGGAAACATAAATCACTAGACCTCTACGAAAAATAAAAATAAAATCAACATCCTTCTTTTTATGGGGGTAGTCCTAAATTATTACAAAAAAAATATGTTTTTCTCTTGCAAATAAGTTGACAATATAACTACAATAGAATTACCTACAACAACCTGGTTTACAGACAGTCTTTACCAATTTCAGTCTTATAACCATACGCCTCGAGAGGGCTTCCACTGGTCATACCTATGAAATTATAGTACTTACCGCGAAGAAACAGCCATCCTTCTACAGCGCTAACCGACGACTGAGTTGGCTCTGAAGGACCAGTTGATACGCGCATCGATTGGAAAAAGACAACACTATATTAGCAGCGTGGGCGCCTTTGCGACGTAGGTTATCTTTCTAGGGTTAAATCAGTTCCAAATTTGAATTTACAAAAAAAAACCTTTACTTATTAAATGACTCTCGGTACGGAGTTAAGTGTGATTAGCACGTTAATCACAATTAGTTTGACATATTTCATACATTTTGACAGCTGCTAAATAGAATAAGGACGCTAGTCGTATAATTAAGTTTTCGGTGCAAATGGCCCAGTCTGTTATCTCTTCTGTGGTGTAGTACAGGCACACCTCGGACACTCCATAGAACGCTCGTAAAATAAGCACCTATTACTACTACATGACTAAATGATGTTTGTATACGTGCAAATGTGTGCGTAAATATTGCTAGGGCTGGTAGCGCGGCAAATGCAGCGATTTGCGTCGGGCGAACCGAACGACGACGGCGCCACCCGAACTCTCCCGAACACAAGCGTTTGCATTATTATGAAGTGACTTTGTAGGGGCGCTGCCGTTTAAACATACCTAGTCGGGTTCTCATTGAAATCCTAAAAAATGTTAATGTTCACTTTGATCCTTCATACATTAAGTTACAAAAATAGAGTAGGTAGGTATCGAATAACTGTCTAAAAGTGGGCACAGTGCCTTTGCCACCTCTTATGGGAAAAGGCGTGAAGCTATGTTATGTTGTTGTTACCTACTATTACTTATTCTGAAGTAGGTAAGAGACACTTGGCGTGAACTGTAGGTAGGTACCTACCTATGTAAAAACATCGTTAGGATTGTACAATATTCGAATTTTATGTTAAGTAGGTACCTAGTCTCTGAGAGATTCAAAACAACCAAACCACTACAGGGTTCGAGCGAGACCCGGCCGAAGCTCGCTATATGTGGACCCAGCTAATGGCGGCGCGCCGCCGCCGCGACAAAGTTAGTGCGTGCGTACTTGGGTCAATCAACTTAACCCACACTTTTCTGTCAACGCACGCACTCTCTCTGAAAGTTCTTCGAGGACTGCAGCTCAACGGCACTATCAAAGGACACCATACCGCGCCATGTGAGCAAAAAAAAACACAAACGAAGATCTTCGAGAACGTAATCAAGTTCCCCGTAGTGCCTGCTAGCTTAGATACTATTGTTATATTCGTAAAATGTGTAAATTTAACCATTTAGCGTATTTTAATAATAAATGGTCGGGGACAGCAAAGTGTGGGTAAAATAGTTGATTGACCCACCTACTACCTACTTTTCAACTCGAAGTGCTTCGTTCGCGTTGTTGAATCGCACCAACAACAGATAGCACGAAATGAATACCTATAATAAATGTACTTTATTGATAATTATATAATTATGTATTACGAAAGGTTTAGTACTAGGTATCTTAGAAAATAAAATATGAAAGAGAACCTTTAGAGAACCTTTCCTTTTTTGAAGTCGGTTAAAAATAAAATATTACGACACTGACTTATTATCAATTATCGTAGTCAGTAGCTAGTAAGTACTACAAACATATAACTCTGTCTCTGTCTCGCACAAAGTCTGTCCTTGTGAGAGAGCGAGACACACACAGCAAACGCTGACCAAGTTACATTCCGGGAGTTAAGGTATTAGAATTTTTATTTCTCAAAAGAACAACAATAGAGTTGCTGTTGCTTACCTTCTTTCATCAGTCGGGAACCGAAAGAATCTCCTGTCTTTGCTGTTTCTAGTTGACGACAGACACACAAATAATGCACAAAACTTCACCATATTATATTACCGGTTATTATTCACCGTATACGCGCGGTCACTCGTCAGGCGTTCAACCGCGTCTATTGATATTTCAACCAGTTCCTAGATGCCAGGGGTGGGGTGCGGTATCTGAATCAGCGCGGGGAAGGGAGTGGCCGTTCTGTACGGAGTACTATTATCTCTTCTGTGGTACAGGTACAGAATTACACAATCGGTCGAACCCGTTCGAAATATAAAATGCTAAGGTAAATGGCTATTCTAGAGTGCTCTTCACGTAACTTTTATCGTCGCGTCGCGTCGTCGGCGGCGTTCGCAGTCGATGGGTGTCCAACTGGCAAATTTTAATGTCGCTGGAAACTGGGCAATGGCAACATCCGGTTTCAGGATGTCTTCCAACGTTCTTTTGGCGCGTGAGTGTCGTTTACAGGGGGGCGCCACTTCTACACAACTTCTTTCTTTTTTTTAGGGTTCCGATCCTTAAAAGGAAAAAAAGGATCCCTTATAGGATCTGTTCACTTTGTTGTCCGTCTGTCTGTCTATCTGTCCGTCTGTCACGACCCCTTTTCTCAGGAACGCGTGGAGGTATCATGTTGAAATTAATATCGATTACTCAAGTCTATAGTCCCTTGGAGCTGTGAAAAAATTAAATTTCTAGGTCCACGCAATTAAAAGATACCGCGACATTATGTCATAATTTTGCTGACTTTGCTGAATTTGTATGAACTCGCGTGGAACTCGCAAGGGAATCAAAAGCTAGAGGGTACTTCCCGTTGACCTAGAATCTAAAGTATAATACAAATCGAGTTTACATGTATCAGAAATTCAGAATTCAGATATTTTTTGAGGATAATGCTTTGGAACAACACGTCGATGATAAACTCACACAGAATTTAAAACTAAATTCAAGAACCGTTATTGACAAAAATGACTAAGAGCCGGGTGAAGTCATCATGACCTTCACGATGGCGCCCGTGGAAGAGATGACATTTTGATTGATGCCATTGGAAAGTCTATACAGCTTGCTCAAGCAAGGTATATTGCCTGCGATTCCGAAGGCGACACGAACTATACTAACTAAACTAATTAAAATCGTGTGTTTTAAAATGGAATCTGTGGCCACCGCGCAAGAGCGGATTTGAAGGTTGTCAGTTTAGTGCCTTTGGTTCCTCTAGTTTAGTGGTTTTCACACCTCAAGCCCACAATGTCTACTCTCTATCACAATTGTTCTGACAATGAACCTGATTTAGCATTTAATATTTTTGATTCTATTCCTAAATGTTCTTCGTGCTTTGGTCCTTATATGGGTTCCCAGACTTCCAACAAAGTTGCTGCAACTTAATTACCTATGAAAATTAAGTTAATAGATGAGGAACAGACTATGTGTACTACCGCATTCGAAGACCCTGTCCTCACATAAAATATACTCGTCTTCTCTTGAGTACACGGACATAATTATTTTGTAAATAAAACACCACCAAGAAATCATAAACTAGTCTAGGTTTCGCAACATAATATAAATAAACAGACCGAAAAATTATGTCTAACCATACAGACTATTGCTATCCTAATTATAGAAATAATCATTAAATCTGCCTTGAAAAAGCAGAATGAGATAGAGATCTGTAGAATCAACAATTGTCTGTTTCTTCATCGCAATATATCTTCCTTTGTTTGGGTTGGCAGGGCACAGTGCGTTCCCACTTGGCTAGTTCAATACTCCTATTTTCGTGACAGGGGGTCAGCCCATTGCCGAAGCTCTGGAGATTTGATTATGAATTGACACGATTGACACGCAATAACTAACGGCCTAAATTAATAACCCATCTTCTATCCATAATATGCACATTTGAGATTGCTAGTGTCAATTTTGGCATAAATCCCATAGTGCAACTGTCAAATGTAACGCGTAATCTAATGCAGATCACGGATAGAGATAGGTTATTGGGATCGGCCGTAATTCTGTCACACAACTCGCACACAACAACTACTACTGTCTATGCGGAGAGGGAGGACTGATAAAAAATAGCTGATTAACTGATTGTAAATCGCTAGACTATGTAGTTTTATGATTTGTCTATGCTGACAACACCCTGTGAGGCTATCAGCAAACTTTTACGTATGTACCTACCACCAAAACCGCAATGCCCGTCATAAACGACGAGACATTTTTATAATACTTACAAACTGGTGTCTGATTATTATTTCCTGTCCATCCTTGGTTTTCTGGAAGAAATCTCTTGATAAGAATATGCTCGCCTTTGTGCATGTATTCTCCATTCTCCATTATATGTATTGCTTTGTGCAATAAATATATTGAAATATTGAATCTGTCCCCTTTTTCTTCTTATTCTTCTAAAGTCGACATAATTTCAAAATTAACTCAAAAAGCCACGAACGGTAACTCGCTCGGTAGAGTCGGTAGCCACATACAACAGACTCTCGCCGACTCTCCCCGAACTGACATTACGGTGCTATCACCCACCATTACCATTTACCGCCGGTAGATGTACTAGAGCCGTACAACGGGACGCGCGCGCAGCTTGTTTTATGCGCACACGCAAGTGCCGCGTCTGGACGGATTGTGATTGTATTTTTTTATATTATTTTTTTTGTAGTGCACGTCGATGTAGTAGTGTAATTTATTTATTATTCGATTTTGTTATAAGTATTGTCTCTGATTTATGTGACACTAGAGGCAAATTAGAAGTTTTTATTATTTCTACTGATCTACTTTATTGCTCTTATTGGGTGTTAGATCTATTGGTGCAAAGTGTAAATTCATTTGCGTTTTGCGTTCATTGAATTGAAATGAATTGTACTTAATATTGAAATGGAAAAGTGAGTTTAATAAACTTCTAAATTGCAATCGCTTGAATTGCTGTTAAAGTAGGTTTAAGTAATGGTGGATTTATTGTGTTGATTGTGAAACAGTGCACGAGGATCATGCACTTGACATGAGATAATGATTGTTCACTATTAGTTTGCTGATAAACTGGAGCTGCACAAGTGTCAATAATATTTGTGTGAGTTGTTTTGCTATTTCTATTACATTGCTCCCTTTCAGTCGAGAGATTTGTCATTCTCCTGGCCGAAAAGGAAAAAAAAAATACATTAAAATTAGGGGAAATTAAATTCTCATCCGCTTGCAAAAGACATTAATTGACGTCTTGGTACCCACTGTCAAAGTCTTGGACTCTTTTGTCCAGAAGCCACTGGGCCGGTCAAATTTAACCATGTAACAGAAATGTGCATGTAGTAAATTATATGTTTTGTACTGCCATTCTAAATGGTAGATTGTCATGTCAAATTTTACAGGGTGAAATTAAATTAGCTGACCATATTTTGAGGAATGATGTGAACAACTTTCCCTATGAAACATATGGTGGCAAATGAAAATCATTTTTCGTCCCCCAGTACATTGCCCCGATCAGCTGATTTCAAGTTACTATGGGAGACCCAAAATTTTTTTTCAGTTTGCGACCATATGTTTCATAGGGAAAGTTGTTTAAAATGATGTGTATGTCATTCCCCGAAATATGGTCAGCTAATTAAATGTCACCCTGTATATGAAGAGGACCCGCTGGACCAGTAGTTCCATTGAACAGTTCTATTGATAGTACTAGTTTATCCCACTTGTTCCATTGACCGAAATACAAGTTAATCATTCGGATTCACTCGGGGAGTCGTCGTCGTCTGTCTGACTGCTATAGTCACTATACAGGATGTAAGGATGTAAAGTGACCATAGCGGTCATAGACCCTTCATTAACTGAGATATTGAGCAAAAACTGCAAAAAGTCCGACACCTTTTTTTTCGGTTAGGTCATATACGGACGCACAATGTAGGTTTTTGCCTCATTTGCGGTCATCTGTATTTTATGTCTTTATCCTATGGATCCAGTGAAGTTCTACTACTTCTGTGAAGAATAGATTTTTATTTTACTACCAATAAAAAGAGATTTTTGCTGAAGTTAGCATAACTTCAAAACTAAACATTTCAAAATCATGCTTTCTTCACAGAAGTGAGTAAGTAGTACTTCACTGGATCTACAGGATAAAGGCTTGAAATACAGATGACCGCAAATGAGGCAACATTCTACAGTGTGCGACCGTCTGCCACAGGCAATTTACTCAGAACATATTAGACCAATGAAGTTGAAAATTGGTACACAATTTATCTATGTATGTGACCCAAAGACAGAGGTGCAATGTAAATATATAAATATGGAATATGGGGGCCACTTTTGGGGGGCCAAATGAGAAAATTAATTTATTTTTTTAAAATATGCCGTGTGACATATTAAATGAAAGCGCATGGTGTGAGGATCTTAAAAGTATTTTTATAATATTTTTAAGGCTTTTATAAGATTTTAAAAAGTTATGGTCAATAATATGACCGATTTGCATGTCATCAAAACCTCTAGAATACTTACCTAAGTCCTATATCCTATAAAAACTCCGAAATCCACAACTTTAACACCCTAACTAAATAATCTGGGGTGCAGAAAGTTTGTATGAAAAACTGAATTTCAGGTACTATATTTTTGTTGATGTTGTGCGAAACCGTCTTAACGCGAGTGCAACTCGCACTTGGCAGCATATTTAGTATTTATTGTTATAGCAGCAACAGAAATATCAACTGTGAAAACTTCAATTGCCTAACTATCACGTAGGAAAGGCCGCGTTCCTCCAAGATCACGGTTCATAAGATACACGGAACCCTAAGAAGTCAGAATGAAAACTTTTGCGAGCACGAATGTGGATCTTAACTGGATTAAAATAACTTTCACCAGAAACCAGATTAGATCAGGGACCCAACAGCTTTCTTTCATAATTTATAATTATTTATTGCACAGCAATATTTAAGCTCTGATCCCCTGGCATCACGCGGCGTGGTAAAACGCAATGTTTGTGCCTGTTTTAAATATTTGTTTAAGTACTTGTATTCAGATACGATATTTCAACAGCAAAAAGTACAGCGTATGTGTTGACAACTTGACAATGCCATCCAACTTGTAAAAATGCGTCGTGCTATTTGCTATTGCCTCACTGAATTACCAATAGAACTAGGAGCCTACAATACAAGTGTTTGTTTACTTTACATTACCTGCACGGAATATGAAATGAGTACACTGAGGGCCTGTTCCAATAAATACGATAAGCTTACACTGTCTTATTCCATTCCATTCCAAAACCTTCAGTAGTTCATAGTCAGCCCAGTCATCAGGGGTGTTTGCCCGTAAACTACAAAACTACAAACTACAAAAAAAAAACTACAAATTCATAGCCCTCCTGTTGGATTTTGAAGAAAACCGTGTATGAAAATTGTTCCAAAGATTGAATGTGATTTGCGACCTTTGGATGGGCGCACTTCTAAAAAGCGAGTTATATAGAATAACTAACAAGATTAGCAGAAATATAGACTAGAATAGAATATCCATTTATTTACTGTTATTTATTATACACAACACAAACAAGCCCATGGCCATATAGGTAAAGAGGTACACAGAGAAAATAAATTACTAAATTGACAAATCATGGTTGTACACGGTTTTTTTTTAAATAGACAAATATGACCAAATTCCCCATGTGGTGTGCGGTGTGTGTGGTGTTCCCCGATATAAAATTATTGCGATTAGAGAAGGGTTATACATATAGCCTTCTGGTATGAATTTGTGCATTACTTTCGTCATGCCACTCAAATTCCCAAATAACTTTTAATTAATGCTTATTATCTATCTGAGCTAAACCAACACCCAGGGTCGTATGTAGCAATAGGTAAGTATCATAAAATGCTTCATTAAAAAATGCTTCATTAAAAAATGCTCTGAGTATGATGGATATGTTAGTGACCTAGGTATTTACCAAGTCTATGAGGTAATCTTGATGTTCGAAGCATTGCAGATCATCGCAAAACATGGTACACATGGTACCTACCTACTTACGGGGCCTTTGTTTTGGCACGTTCGTCGGGTCTCGTCTCGCTCTCTCTCTCTCTCTCTCTCTCTCTCTCTTTCTCTTTCTCTTTCTCTCTCTCTATCTCGCTAAGTCAAACGCCGAGTATCTAACTCGTCGCACCTCGCGGGTCCCGTCCCGCCGCGACGACGACGTGCCAAAACAAAAGCCCCGTACTGTACATACTATTGAGTGCAATATTTAAAACATTTTTGAGTTTGTTTGTTGTTATTATCTATAGGCAGGATATTCGCGAATTGTTGGATGGATATCCTTATGAGTTTATACAAGCTCCTCGAAGTCCTGCATTCCTAGTACAATCAGTAGAGTGTGACGTAACAAATGTGAACCTTCTCGTAGAGTACGGAGTCTCGTCTTCAATCAAATATACGAGTAGCTATCCAATGATCTTTCGGCGTGCGGTGACAGGTGAAACTGTCGATTTTTGACAGTATCATAGCATAGGTTACAGTCTCAGTGCTACATGGATGTTTTGACAGATGGGCGCCACTGCAACATTGATCGATTGATTGATTGGATTGATTGCGTACCTATGCGTTAGTTTTCTGACTCTTGGCCATGTGCCAAAACATCCATGTAGCACTGTACATAGAAGTGACGCCCCCCTGTAAACGTCACTCACACCGCTCACAAGCCAAAAGATCGTTGGACGAGTATTAAAGTCTTCACAAAATAAAAGGCCCGTTTTGACAGTTCACGCCCATGAAGTTTTAACCCCTAATGCGTAATAAAAGCCAACTGTTGCGTACAAGCAAAGCGTACAAGTTGCACCTAGGAAAACCGCTTCTATTACCCACGCGTTAAAACAGTAGGAATCAGTAGAACTTTAATTAAAATGGTACGAGTTTTATCTTGCTTCAACACCTAGTTAAGTCGCATCTTGGTACTCGATGAGACAGGGTTGCATACGCCCCGCTCACTAAAGGATACAATCTCGATGCAATCGATTGCATGCAACCTGCAACATGCCTACTCACGATGCAACCTACCTGCAATATGTTGCAAGGCAACAAGTTGCAGCAACAAATCACAAGACAGATTGCATCGTGAGTTGCAGAATATCTATCACGATCGACGACCTCTGTGGCGCAGCGGTTGCGCATCTGCCTACCATGCGAGAGGTCCCGGGTTCAAACAAACGGCTGCCGGCTGGGAAGAAAAAATAATCCCCAGGTCTTGGATGTTTACATGTTTGTGATGTCGCTGTTTAAGGTTCCCACGACACACGGTACCCTAGTGTGGGGCCAGCCAGAAGCAATGTATGTTCCTGTATGTAAATGTTTATGTTTATATCTAGACGACTGACAGTGGACGCACAAAGTAGCTACGTCATTGAACTTCATTGAAGTTAGGTATTTATAGTTTGCGCGCGATAACTTACTGAGAGATTCTTGTTCGGCCCTGGGTCGATACTCACCCTACCCCCGACGATGTTTCGTTACCTCTTACTAAGGATAGGAACAATAAGGGTGATTTATTATATAACGGGGCGTGTCCGGGCCCAGACGGGGCACGGAGTTTGAGAATTTGCTTACAAAAGTGCAACGCCCCGTTGTAAAATAAATCATCCCCAAATCGAATAGAAACTAGCGCAATCTGCCCATCGTGCAGTAATCATTAATGTAAGAAGATGGCAGCATAAGCAATCAATCTCCTTTGTGATAATGCGCCCTCTCTGAACGGGATAGAAACGAAGGTACCAGGATAGCACGAAGTGAAGTACTGTGTCTAGGTTTTACGGCATTCCATGTACAGCACGGAGCCATTGTTTTGGCACGTCGTCGTCGGGCCGGGACCCGAGACGTGCCCCGAGTTGTGCGTTTTACTTAGCGGGAGAGAGAGAGAGAGAGAGCGAGAGACCCGACGTGCAAAAGTAATGGCCTCGTACTGTACTTGTATGGAACAATGACGTTGTATTGTAGCCTACACCTTTGTCCTTGAACTCTGCAGCAACAAAAGAAGCATTTACCTCTTTGGGCTATGCATCCTTAGTACAAATAGAGAACTATGACGCAACGTAACGTAACAAAGGGTCGTGTCGACGACGAGACAGCCATGGTCAAGTAAGGGTCAAGCTAAACACCAGCTAAACACATACAAATGTGTAGGTATCGATCGATAGAGAATGTATCTATGGTATGGATCTGTTTAACTAGTGGCTCTGTGAGCTGTAGACCTTCGCGAGTATTCGGTGGGAAAGCTGAACTGCTAACACACATAAAAAAAATAACCCAAATAATTTTCTTTCAATGACACATACAAACTTATTAATGTACCTGGTTACGTACATGCAGTATGAAAGTAGCCGCACCAATAACTTTGTAAACTACATTTTGCGATCTAAAATACAACCTATTGACTTTTTACTAAAATTATATAGTCTGTTTCACTCTCATGGTCTTTACGAATCCAACGACACCTCATTTGTTAATATCCATTGATCCGTTTGGGTTGTAGCGATTTTTTTACATCTTAAAACCCCATATCTCCGCCATTTTGAAAAAATCCAAAAACTGGCTCGACAAAAAAATCTATTTAATTGTTTAACCTACTCGCAAAATTTCACGCGAATCGGGTGAGAAATGCGCCCTGTAGAGGAGAACAGGAAAACAAACAAACAAACAAACAAACAAACAAACAAACAAAAATAAAAACAAACAAACAAACAAACAAACAAACAAACAAACATACGAAAGCATTTTTGGCCAATCCTGAAACGGAGACGCTTCGCTCGCTTCGCTCGCTCGGTCAAAAATTGATATTTTATAGGTTATTTATAATGCAAATAAAATTAAAAAGGTTTCCCTGTATAGGTACATATTTTAATTCTTAGCTAAGTAATCGTCCTTGCAATCTTGAGATGCGAAAGAATGTGAAAAGGCATGACGCCATGTTTGTACTACTTTGTACTCGTAAGCACTTTTTCAGTGTAATTATAATTACGAAGACAACCTACAATGTCAAGTAACAAACAATAGTTTTACATGATAAACTCGTAAGTTTGTCTTATGATAAGTATGATGTACTTACTTAAAAGTATGTGCTTAAAAGTTATGTAGACCTCATTGAACTACTATTACTAGCGTAAGTAATAATGGTAGACCTAGCAGTCATGCATTTGGCCTTTTTTAGGGTTCCGTACCCGAAGGGTTCAAACGGTACTATTACAGTTGCTAAAACTCCGCTGTCCGTCCGTCCGTCTGTCACCAGGCTGTATCTCATGAACCGCGTGATAGCTTAGACAGTTGAAATTTTCACAGATGATGTATTTCTGTTGCCGCTAACAAATACAAAAAAAAAAACAAATTATAATAAATATTTAAGGGAGCTTCCATACAACAGACATGATTTTTTTGCCGTTTTTGTAGATAATGGTACGGAACCCTTCGTGCGCGAGTCTGACTCGTACTTGGCCGGATTTTCCAGTTATTTTCTGAAATGTTTCAATGTTTTGTGAAATATTTTAAACAGGTACATCTGCGTGTAAATTATCCAATGCTAGTCGATTGTAATGTCCGCTACGGTTGATTTGTCATTTTTTGCGTAAATGTTGCTTTTGAAATCTATCTCGAGTCGAAGTGATTTGTGCATGATATTTGCGTCAAAAAAAGTAGTTTAATTAACCGCGAATATTTCCATGGTTACACTACCAGTAGACAAGACAAAACTTAAGTATTACCCGTTCGCTGTAGGAAGGAAATTCCACCCACGCACCGGCAAACCTACAGCGAACGGGTAATACCTAGGTAAAAAATGTGTTCAGTCAGAGCTGCAAATTGTTAAATATTTTTTGTTACCTTTAATTTACACACACACAGAAACGATTTTGTACAGTGAAAATTAGCATCAGGTGATTTCAGGATGTCAAGTCTACGTGCAGAACAATGAAATGATTTGGTGATTGATTTGGGATTATTAATTTCAGAGACACGTACACGTATAGACATACAAGTGCCAGACTGCAAAGTGACATCATATAAATAATTAAATATAGGTAGGTGTAACAAATAAACAGGACTCGGGACGAAGGGTTTCGGTCACACTTGGAGATTTTTACCTCGTAACTGCGGTGTATAGTAGACGCCAAACAACTTGAGCAAAATGTGACGTGGTGGGGGAAAGCTTGCGCATGTACACTTACGTGCCAAAAAAACGACGCACTTAAAATTATCAAAACAAATCGTACCTACAGTATACTGCATGAATCTTAGTGCACAATACTATATACTTACTTAGTTCAATCGATAGAAAATGAGAAAATATACTGTACCATTTGCATGAGAGACTGAGCGGTAACAGGTGCACAATAACTGTTTGAGACACGCGAAGTAGGTACATTTGCTGCGAACTATACAGATTTAATGGTCTGTGGATATGACTATCAAAATAAAACTGTAAATTATTTAGCGACATTTGTCGTCTTTTAGAATAATGATTTTACAAAAGACAAGATTTTTTATGGGATACCTACGATTGAAATTCCCTAAAATTACGTTTTTCCACTTACACCTATAAAACATAATAATTTCTCCATCGATAGACAACTCATCATATACCATCTTTCTGGCTTGCCTTTTTAAAACTACGTTCGGACGTCGAGGCATTTTTTATCCGTGATTTCACTGCACGCAAGTGTGAACTCAAAGCGGGAAACGATGGTTGACTGATCTACCAATAGCGTGGCTAGGCGCGCTCGATGCGATGCTCCTTCCGCATGCCGCGTCCCGCACCCCATACCGTGGTGCGCAGTTTCATATATCAGATGGTTTCTGCGCATGCAAGGTCATTTGTTCAAGTTGTTTGGCGTCTACTATAATTAGGTTTCTACATAAAAAAAAAACAAAGTCGGTATATTGTTATCCATGTAAACCAAATTACATAATTTCGCAGAGAGACAGAAAGTTTCAGTTTTAGCTCGTAGCTTTTAAAATAACATGTTCTGAATTTGAACATGTTCTGAATTTAATTAAAAAAAGATTGCCAAACATTTACTGACATTCACCCATATTAATAGCAATCTAAATTAAAGGCTTTAATTAGATAATTAATTAATCAGGCTATTAATAGATAGACAACTAACTTGTAATAAAACCTTGTGTCTTAATTTTGACACTTTTTAAAATACCAAATGATGTAGGTATAGTACGAGGCCATTGATTTGGCACGTCGTCGGGGCGGGAGTATGATACTCGGCGTTTGACTTGGCGGGAGAGAGAGATAGAGAGAGAGAGAGAGAGAGAGAGAGAGAGAGAGAGAGAGAGAGAGAGAGAGAGAGAGAGATACGAGACCCGATGCGCCAAACCAATGGCCCCGTACTCTACATACTTATGTGTGAAATATCAGACGACGGACGTGGCGACACGGCACCTACCTATGTATGTATAAGAAAATAAAACGGGACGAAAGTGTTTTGCTCACCATCTTGCGCACTTTACGGTGTATCCACATCCACAAAAACGACAGAATATCATCGTTGCAGAATCTCCTGGAGGTACTGTAACACATGCTGAGTCGGAGCCGTTTCGCTGGTTGCGGTACACACTACATGGCGCTGTTCTGCCCAATCTTATTTCTTACTGTTCTTTTTGTTATGTGTATATTTTATTTCCTACTTGTTTATGTTTATAATTTGTTATTGCTGTGTTTTGTGTATTGTGTGTGACAGTTGAATAAATGTGCTTTCTATTCTATTCTATAAAGTGCGAATATTAGCAATTTTAAGTAAATTTTCGCACTCGTTAATATCCACATTACCTAGTTAAAGGTTTCGCACTCTTATGGTGCAAGCAAACTGACCAAAACGTTACAAGGTGTAAAATTCGCATCGAGCATGTTGAGCATCGAGCAGGAAGCCATGGAACAGTTTAGGAAAGGCCGCGTTCCTCCAAGCGTAAACACACACAGCAGCATGTATCTCTACCATTAATTTCGTAAAAAAATATTTTCCCAACGCATATTAGTTTTATTGGGCATCTCAATATGCAAATATGGATCATCGATCGTGTCGTGTCATTGAGCCGCCATTATGATATCGGGATCAGGCTTAGGACATTAGGCAGCTATGTTTCTAATGAATCAAGTCATCACAAAAAATTGAAGGTTGTCAAATAAATACGTTCTAACATTACAACATTACACACGACCTCGCTGCTAAGTTGGCTGTTCATACATTTGTCCTGGCTTTGATTGCAGTAAAAATTGTGTTATTTGAGGTTTGGTACAGTGCAACAAAAGTGACGATGACGAAAGTAAACCCCAATCGTAACGGTAGGTTTATAACAAGCACTAACGCGATAACACAATACTGATAAACCGCAGTTTTTGAAAAAAATAAATGTTTCTGGAATAAATAGGCTCCGAAAAAATTAACGATTGACAATTAGCGGCCGCCCTACAAACCGCAAGTCGCAATATACGGCGTTTCGTGAACAAAAGATTTCTTTTGGCAGAATTGATCTGTAAGAAGTGGAGCCACCTGGATTTGTGATGCAGGGGAAAAGGGAGAACGGGCAACTTTTGTATGGACAAAAAATATACACTTGACCTATGAAGCTGTAATTTGGCAGGTAGCAACAGATTAATCCTGCCTAAGGAAATCTCTTGTTCACGAAACGCCGTACAATTTTACGTAGAATGGAAACTACAAGGATACTTACCAGAAAACTCAAAAACAGACTCATTCATGCTGATAATTTATTGCCCATGCTTTCGTTCGGAAAATAACGCCTATATTTTTAACACTTATTCAGGCGAGCTTGCAAAATTTTTCATTGGTTTTCGAATATATTACTAAAGCCATAGGGTTAACAATTTGGTGGGAATATATTTCCCCTTGCTTTCTATAGGGTTAAAGAACTGTAAGTATTTTGAAGAGTGTTCGTGCTATATTTAGGTAAATCTGATGACGGTAGACATGGGCTTTTTGCTTGTCTTATGAATGAAGTACCAACGCACTGCATAATGTTGATGACTTGATGACAATTTATTTCTTGCGACGACGACGGTCTCGAGATTGTGATTCTTAGATAATGGCGAATGAGCAAATGTGGTCATTTTGTCTCTATATTTACTGAATTGCAGATAAATTATGTATGTGTGATGCAAACTGCAATTACTTGTAGTAGAGCACAAAATTAATATGATTGCTTCTGAGTTGGATAGAACGACAAATTAATCACTGCATCCAATCCGTGAATTTAGAGGACTCCTAGGACATACATGATGTGCCTAGTCATAGTCACTGCAGGATCTTTAAAAGATCTTACAGCCAGTTTTCAAAGTATGTAGTCTCTACACTACATAGATTATACTAGGAATAACTTTACCTGTTAAAAATATTAACACAATAGTTCATTACATACGATAAAAGTTACTACTTACTATAGACCCAAAAAAAATCTATAATCAACGGGTTTCCGAGTCCTCGGAGAGTGTGTACACGTATGTGTAAGCCATCATCGATCGGCTGATTGTATGTAAACAAGGAACCCCATCATAGATATTGTACAAACATTTACGCTGTGTTGTGTACACATACGAACTATGATCTAACGTACCTTCCACTAAACATTCACAATTCACAATTCTTTATTGCACACAATAATTTAAACAGTTACATTAAAAGAAAACACATGTACAAAGGCGAGCTTATCTCTAAAAAGAGATCTCTTCCAGCAAACCAGGCGTGAAAGGAAAAATTATATAACATATCAATGTACTAAATTCATTCTATCTACCTTAATAATCTACCTACTCTCCTTAGATTACAATGCTTATGGAGATTTTTAACAGTTGATTAAAAAAATAATTGAGGATTAACCCGTTGTGAATTTGTGATTCGAAATGATGAGAATATGAAAGCGTGAGGACCTCCAACACAATCATGATGACCTCGTGGTGTTATATTAGAAATTCAAAGGTAAAGGTAGAGTAGAAGTGTTAATTTCGTACATTGCCTGACCTCGTTTCGTTATTATATAAAATTAAATTTCCTAGGCAATGTCATAGAGATCGTTTGAGATATTAATTCAGACATTTCCTTAAGACTCCGGGCATTCTTTTATACGTTTGCTTTCATACTTTGCTACATAAATTATTATATCGTACACTTCGTGTAGAAGTAAAAAACTCCTAAAGGTTTGTTGATTTTTCAGCTGACTGTACCTACTTACATTGTAAGTATGAGCGCATGCGTGCAGATTCGCATTTCACTGTATGCTTTTACGAACAAATTATGCGTCATGTGAAGAAAGTTGTTGAAGTGCACAGTAAACAGTAAAAGCAAATACTTGTGTGCAAATATTTCTGTTGCCGCTATAAAAACAAATACTAAAAATCAAAAGAAATTGAAGAAACAAATAATATTAATATATAGAACTAACAAAAAAAAAAGAAATTTAATATTAAGGGGGCTCCCATACAACAAACGTGATTTTTTTTGCTCATTTTTGCTCGATATTGATAATGGTAGCAGGTTGACGCTTAAAATGTTCACAATATATTGAGTATATTATTTACTTAAAAAAAAAAAAAAAAATTAATATTTAGGGGGGGCTCCCATACATTTTTTTTTTTGCGGTTTTTTATAGATAATGGTACGGAACCCTTCATGCGCGAGTCCGACTCGCACTTGCCGGTTATTTAGTATTTGTTGTTATAGCGGCAACAATTCAATTCAATAAAAAAAAATTGACTATAAAATCATACATATTACTTAGTCAACGTCAATATAATATTAATATTTTTGTATACTACCGCCCGTTCGGAAGTTGTGGGCTTAGGGATGGAGCAAAGAAGGGCAAGAAACTCCCCCGTACCTCTTTTAAAATATCAGAGCCTTAAAAATACAATGTTATGTATTTCTTCTTAAGTCTAAGGAAATACACCGAGAAGAGACGTACTGACTCAGTCCATCGCCCCTCTTTGGATTTCTGTGCGCTGAGATGGTATTTAAAGACCATGCAGTTTTGTCATCTAAATATTCTTTTACACTGTAATAAGACTTCTTCAATAGGCCGTTTTTGACTTAGTTTTTGAACCTCCTTTCTGGTAGGTTCGTTGCTTCATTAGGTAAAACTAACACATACTCCCATAAAAGAGTGAGCAACCTTACTGAGTCTGATCTGAACGCGGGCATAGCAATCTTATTTCTATTTCTAGTGCTAATACTATGATTATGACCTAAAGTCTTTTAAATAAACCTATGTTTTTTCTGGTGTACATGATATTTTCATAAATGTATTGACAGGTAACAGTAAGTATATTGATATTTTTGAATTTGTCCCTCAGTGATTGCCTAGCATCTAGTTGATAGATAGCCCGAATGGCCCTTTTTAACACGCTTTTATAGCTTGGGTTGTATGTATGTATGTAACGGAACCTTTGCGCTTAATTTTCACCGGTTTCTAGAAGTCTGATCAACTTGAAACTTTGCACACGTCTCAAGGACCGATGACAATGCAATAATTCGATGAAAATTTTCCATTCCATTTTTCAGGTGTTTTCAGCACGTCGGTCATCTACAGATATGGTAGCCGTTTCTTAAGAAAGAACATTAAACTAAAAAGTAAAAAATAAATATAGTTTAAAAAAAACTAAAAAACACGCTTTTAAAGAACAGCGAACTAAAAAGTTAAAAATATTTTTTTAAATAAGCTTAAAACAATAATGAACGAAAAATTATTGTGAAAAAAGCGTGGGCGCTCGATATACGAAAAATATTTTACAAAGCGCCCACGCTTGTTTCACAATAATACTAGTATTTTTCGTTCATTATTGTTGTAAGCTTATTTTAAAAATTATTTTTAACTTTTTAGTTCGATGTTCTTTAAAAGCGTGTTTTTTAGTTTTTTTAACTATATTTATTTGTAAGACAAATATTGTGTTTATATCTGCCGCTCTCCCCCAAAGCAGTATTCCGTAAGACATAATACTATGGAAATAACTGAAGTAAACCAATCTGGCAGTTCCTACATGTCTGATGTTTCTGATTTGCCTGACCGCATAAGAAATACATCATCTGTGAATATTTCAACTGTCTAGCTACCACGGTTCATGAGATACAGCCTGGTGATAGACAGACAGACAGACAGACAGACAGACAGACGGACGGACGGACAGCGAAGTCACAGTAATAGGGTCCCGTTTGGCACCCTTCGGGTACGGAAACCTAAAAACATATGTCATTTAAAACAATAAACACTCAAAAACAATGCATTTAGCTGATTGTATCGCGAATACCGTATTGTGTGACGCAAGCGCAAGCCATTGCGATTGTTCTATGGGTGACAATACTGACAAAGCCTTGTTGCAATAATGGAACGCAAAGTCAAGACCCCAAGGGGTGGGGCAGGCACCATAGTATCTTTGGTATTATATCGGGAGTACAGAATCCCCTCTTGAAAATTAAGGCTCAAGTTTAAGTACTTCCTATAAAGTTGACTAGCTAAAGAGTAACGGACAGAGAGGAAGAAATAACAAAAAAAAAAACAACTTAACTTTACTCGACTAGCTTATAGACTAGTTACTATTACCATTTTCTGACCGTGTTTATTGGTAAATAAATATTATTTCTATTACTATTATTACTATTACTTATCTACACTTTACCTTAATTGACTGCCGACTTCCAATATAGATCTCCAATAGGAGATGGTACTTGAAATAGAAGCAGTAAAAGGCGCTATGCTATGTTAAGCTCTTTATTAATCTGTGTGTTAAGTTAAGTAGTACAAGCAGGTATCATCAATGCGATTACGACTGACAGTAATAGAGTTATTGGCCCAGACAAGGACCCGTCTCAAGGCCTCTGCCAACCGGCTCGGAGCGTCTGCGGGGCATTGGCCTTCCGATGAACTCCTGCGCCGATAAAAATAACCGTTCGAGTACGCTTCCAGAGTCATGGCAACAAACAAAATGTAGCGACTTGCTCCTACTAATAGTTATTCGAGGAGACAATGTGGAGCCCACGTATGGTCAGTTACCTTCTGATAGTTGGCTATTTCCAAAGTGTCACAGTCACAACACAGCCAAACTGACTAGAATAATCAATTAACAAATGAGTTTGAAAATAGATAAATAGCCCAATAACAGCTGTTTGTTTACAAAAGAGTCAGTTTAGTTTGTTAATGAATGTCACGAATTGTTGAGACGTGAGTTGACCGAGAGTTGCTCGTTGAAACTATATTTTTCTTATTACATGCTCCCTCATTAATTAAAGTTGTTCATAATGTAATTCTACTTTGTTTGACCTTCTTTCCTCTATAGGTCAGCTAATTAAAGAACACCGGCAATTGTTCATACTAACGAATAACTCGAAGAATTTGTAACGTCTATTCACAAGAAAAGTCATATATGATAGATTTTTTATTCATAAGAATATATAAACATTTTATAAAGATATCGGGAAATATTTCCAAAGAAAAAAAGGTGCAGGCAAAGAAAAACTGTAACGAAACAACCAAAGATAATCGATACAATCAATCAATACAACCTTCATCTGATGATGTCAAATAAAATAAAATCGGCCAAGTACGAGTCGGACTCTCGCACGAAGGGTTCCGTATCATTATCTATAAAAACCTTAAATATTTATTTATTCTGTTATTTAGTATTTGTTGTCTGCTGTCTAACTATCACGGTTCATGAGATACAGCCTGGTGACAGACGGGCAGACAGCTGACGGATGGACAGCGGATTCTTAGTAATATAGGTTCCAGTTTTACCCTTTAGGTACCGAACCCTAAAAAATTGACTCTGTGACAATAGTGTTTGCATTTTTACTCGGAACAGTAACGAAGAATGTATGTATGTATGTATGTATAGTATTTATTAGTTTATGTTTATTATATAAATATATTTCATATTTATTTATATAAGTATGCACTAGTTTATGTAGTCTATTGATTTGTAAGTAATAATTATATGTATTGTACACATGGGTCTACTCCTGCTCAGCAATCCACCTGTCTCATCCCTATTTGGTTTGCTGGAAGAGATCTCTTATTAGAGATAAGCTCGCCTTTGTACACGTTTTCTATGTTTTTTACTGTCCTATGTAACTTTTTGTGTGCAATAAAGAAATTATGAATTATGAATTAAGGAGAAAGTCATTCAATTACCAATTAATAAAATATATTTTATGTGGTGTGCAATGCCTTCAATAGTATGAAAAATTGCCTGCAATATTATCCTGCCATTATCCTTTCACCGTGCTTTATGGCCATTTTTAACTACACCAAACAGAATACAGAAAACTTATGACAGGCCTTTTAAAATATATATCTACTATTAGTTAAGTACTGAATAAAAGGAGGACGAGCGCACAATTAATTGGACACATATTATTAGGTATTAGTATTAATTATTAGTGTACAGTACACTAACAACTTGTACAGTATTTCATGTAAGAGAGAAAAGATATCCGGGTGAAAGTTTTTAATATTTTCTCGCAAGTTTCTCATATCATTAAAACTGCAGCCATCTTTAATTTTCGAAGAGTGAACTAACTCTTTCATAAAGGTACTATAACGGGCATAAACTTTAGTAACTTTCGTTTAGTTTAGTAACACTTACGAGTAAGTACACAAAACAATCAGAAACCTCCCAACTAACTGATTCCGTTTTCTACTGGACATTTTACTCCGGACATAATTCACTCAGCAGGTGATAATTCAAAAGCACCTTCATACATTTGTTTAGCGAGGCGAAAGTGAAGAGACGTGTTATGAATGTGGCAACTGAGCATACTTTGTAATTAAAATGTAAGGTTGGAAATAAACACCAGTTTTCTCACCTGGACGCTATATCCGTACCTACCTAGACAAATCAAACACAACCTCAGAACACACTAACACATTTTTATCACTTACATTACATCGTAATGCAACAAGCAAGCCCTAGTCTACACAGCGAGTGAATTTTTACAACTCAAAAGCCACATCAGTTTTGACATCTGTAATAAAAAAATATAGTCAAAAGTAGTTAACTGTTACACTACGCACTATGGAACTGTCAAAAGTTAAATAAAGGAATGAAAGGGGGGCTATTTGGGAGGTGTCAAAACTACTAAACTAGAGGAACTAAAGGCACTAAACTGACAACCTTCAAATCCGACAGCTCTTGCGCGGTGGCCACAGATTCCATTTTCAAACACACCATTTTAATTAGTTTAGTTAGTATAGTTCGTGTCGCCTTCGGAATCACAGACAATTCAGTGTATACTATTAGTGCGTATTTCACCAGCAGTGTATTCCATGACTTCTTCTTCTAGGTGCCATTTCCTATTCAAACTCAAACTCAAACTTCTTCTTCTTATATTCTATAGATATTACAAATATACGAGTACTTACCCTGAGTTGCACGAAACTACCTATTTTTTAAGCAAATGCTTAAGCATAATTCTATCGTATGTACGGAACAGAAATTTCTATTCCGTGATCCTATGAGATTATATTTCAATATCGTTTCGTGTAAGTACCTACTCAGGGTTAGAATAGAATACGTATTGCCTCTTGGCGGCTATCAATATGGCTATAGTATCTCCCCTCTGATTTCAGGAGCCCTGGTACCCACCCAAGATGATGGCGTTCGAGGAAATAGCGTTCAAAGCCGAGATGGACCGGCATGAAGACCCAGAGGGCGCTGACCAGGCGAAAATACTGTGTCTGGAGGACCAGGCGAGCAGGAAGCGGAATATCGAGGAGCTGAGAGACTTGATCTATGGTAAGCAAGCATAAATTATTGTGAGCGATTCACTTTCAAACAACAACAACGATGGATTACTACGTACCTACGTACCTACATACGGATGGCAAAAGCATTTATACAGTAGGTACATATTAAATTTTGCATGGCTGCTGAAGGACTACCTATATAGTCCTCATATAGTCGATCGATATATGACCATTCTTTCACAATGCCTGTCATTTAAGTATTCTGTGACGTTAAAATTATGAACTCATTGGTAAATGGTCAGCACGGGAATTGAACCTGCATCTCCTGCGTGACAGAGTAGCTTGTAGCTACTAGTAGACCACCGATCATTCATTATCTGCTGGATTCCTGACGCAAAGGACCCTTTAGTGGGGTAGGGTACCCTATTAATTACTAACATTGGTCTCCATCCAAATTATACCTAACAATAATTTCCAGTCCACGCAGTTTCTTCAGCTCTGTCTGAGTGAGGGAGAAGCGACGAATCTTTCCCTCATTCAGAGCAAAATAAACAAGTCGCGGACTGTACTCTGTCTTACTGAATATTGCGTTTTTTTGCAACTTGAGTTCTCACAATCAAGTTTTCAATTACTAAGTATGAGGAATTGAAAACGACTTCGTTTTTGAGTGCATTTAAATCATGTTGTTGTTATCGATGCGTGCTGTGCTGCCTGATCCTACGTAGGTATGCTACTATTATTATCCTACCTATGTATTACGTAGACATGTTGCTTCTTTGGAATCATTTTGATCTTTATTGAAACGTTACCTACCTAAAATGACTGCCATTATTTTTAATAGAACCGTTAAGGTTTGAAAAAGAGGTAGGTACTAGAAGTTAGCTCTCTTATAAGGAGAAAATCTATCAAATGACCGTGTGAATCTATATATATAAAAATGAATTGCTGTTCGTTAGTCTCACTAAAACTCGAGAACGGCTGAACGGATTTATCTTATCTTAGTCTTGAAATGTTCGTGGAGGTCTAGGGAAGGTTTAAAAGGCGAAAAAAAATCGAATAATTTCCGGGAAAACCCTAAAAACAGCCCTTTTCTATTTCCCATACAAACGTTTTCTAGAGTCAATCGTTTTCTAGAGTCAATTTGAACTTTATTGCTATTGAATAAAGTCTTTTATTTATCGATTGAGGCAGTACGAAGTCTGCCGGGTCAGCTAGTGAGTCATAAAAATCCTCGTTTAAAAACGATTTAGGTACCGATGAAGTTAGTAATAAGTATAGCGTTGTGTAAAGATAGTGAACTTTATGAGAATGTTAATATCTATACCTATTTGTCGGATTTTCATGACACGCCATACTAACGACGACGGCAGGCATTCCTGTAATTTGTTACACACCTAGAAAATACTCGTAAATGACACGAACAAAATAAATAAAGAATAGACATTCATGACAGTTTCGTAACAATTGAGACGGGCGCTTTACCTACCTATCTTCATACCATATGCATGGCCGTTTTATTTATACCCTTGATTTCAAGCCAAGTGGAAACCTATGAAAGCTACATAAGTAGTTCTCTTAAAGGTTCGTGGCTGACCCGCCACTGCAGACGACATACCGCCTCTTCAAGGTATAAGAGCTCAATCATAAGCCCTGACCCCCTGACCTGAGGTTCTGAGAATACAACCTACACAAATGTCATGGTTTTCTGCAGGTTGATTGATAGTCTATTTGAAATTTCAGAAAGGGGCGAATGTCAACCACATCGCATGGATGATGCGTTTCTATTGCGGTTCCTGAGAGCCAGGCGCTCCGTACCGAAAAGAGCACACAGATTGGTGAGTCTCCTATAAAGCTATTGTATCCTGGTACTCGGCTTTGTAGTTCTGCTGGTCCCGAAGAATCCGAAGCGTGGTGTTCGCTTATGCCGCTTTTCCTACATTGAGGCACAGATACTTAATATTATAGTAGGTAATAATTGAGGCATAACGTAGGCAACACGTACATACAACACATATGATTTAACTAAAAAAAATCCTTCGTTTGATGCAACGTGGATGCAACCCTAGTGTTTGATATTTGTTCTTGCCTGTCTCTGTGGTACTCCGAACAAATAAGTCAGATAACTCAGAATTGTAGCCAATTTAAAAGCATCACAATATTATCTACCTAACATATTACTCGTACTTATGAATTTGTATTAGCTTTACAAGCTTTACATTTACAACCGTGTCACAGTTAATTTGACACAGTTATCCAGGAAGCTTCTTTTTCAATTCCAGATGGTGCGATACTACAATTTCCGCAACCAGAACCCCCATCTCTGGCAAGACATCGACTGGCTTGGGTTGACTCGACTGGGCAATGTGTTTGAAGGCGTTCTGTTTGACCGGCCCGATGTTGGCAGACTCATCATGCTCAGGTTTGGTGAGTGATTACAAAACTGTTAACGATGGATAAGCAGATGGTACGTACTTCTCAGCGTCGTCAGACCGAGCATATTATTTAGCAAATCACACGATCTTTCTCCTCTTGCGTTGGAGAATTTTTGAGAAATATTTATAGGGATGGGAGTGGACAAAGTACTCGTGGCGTTGAGATGGGACCTCTTCAGATGGCGTATAATGAAGACGTCTAAACTCAACTAGGTTGCAGGAGGCTGGAATATAGAGTAAATTATTTAGACTATAATCTAACATATACCGGGGATTTCCATAATTCATAATTACTTTATTGCAGACAATCATTGAAAAAACAAATAGTGTAAAAAATGTGTAATATGTTTAGGCGAGCTGCGCCTGCACCAATGCAGCCGTAGCCACTTCCGTCCACGCAATCATTACAATCTAACATCCCACCGTTCCCAGGTCAATGGGAGCCCGATGAGCTGCCGGTAGAAGACCTGATCCGCGGCTGCCTGCTGCTGCTGGAGGTGGGCATCATGCAGCCGAAGCTGCAGATCTTGGGGGGCACGGCGCTGGTCGACTGCGAGGGTCTGACCATGAAGCACGTGCGCCAGTTCACGCCCAGCACCATGATGCAGGCTATACATGTTATGGGGGTTAGTTTCGTAATTTATTTATTGCACTCATATAAAATAATACAGACAGCTTATTAGAAAAACCATGTACAAGGCCGAGCTTATCTGTAATATGAGATCTCTTTCAGCAAACCGATAGTTGATAGAAGGTGGCGAGAGGGAAGGCGAAAGTATTTCCTATTTCCTGTTATAGTTTACGAGTTCAATCGTGTGTAGTGATCAAGTGACGACTTTGTTCTCCGTGACATCAAGGTCAACTATAAACATAAATCTAGTCCTAGAGAAAATCAAATAGTTCATTGGCCAATGTCCTTTTCTATTCTGTTTGAATAATTACAAACAAAATTTACGAACTGCCAAGTTCTTGGAAATTTCGATTTAATTTCACTTTTAAGATTAAGTAAATAATTACCTAATGGAGTGAATTTTATTACGAAAAGGGTGAATTTTAATTGGCTGGACTAAAATTAATTGCTTTGTACGTATATTTTGTTCATAAAGACTCCTTCTTTCTCGATCCTGTGTAAAGACACTGTGCCGCTTCGGACGGGATATTAATTGGTTTTATCGTCGTTAACCCTATATTGACAGCCTTTTAACGAAGGACACTGCCAAGAACTGGACCAAGTGCTGCCAAGAATGTTCACATAGTGCATTTTGTTCTTCAGTTGTAAGGTTGTAACACTTAGTAGACTTTTTCCTATGAAAATATTCAAAACAAAATACCGTTTTTTTTTCTGGTTTCCCGGGATAGATTTATAAGGGCTTTGGATTTACAGATTAGTAATGATCTGAGGAACAAAATGCACTGTGAGCAGGCAAATAGGAAATCTCCTGTACTATAATATCTGTTGCTATAAAATAATTGTTATTATTTATTGTCCTCTTAGTACAAGGTACGATATTTTTGTTTTTCTCCAAGATATTAATTCTACGATATAAATGGAGATAACTGGCTAAAATTAAGCGCAGTTGTACCGCTGCCATCCCGTATGGGAAAAGGCGTGACGCTATGTTATGTTAACTCCCTATAACCACTGAAATAATTTGTTCCATTGTGTTCGTTTCTACGATTTCCATCTTCCTCTCCTTTGCTTTAGACATGTACATGAATGTACACAACTGTGCCTTTACCACCCCGTGTAACAAAAGCACAGATACTATAATATTATACTAATACAGATAGACCACCTAGAACAAAATATGACACCGGCGTAAACTGAGATGCCACGGAAGCTTCTTTAGTTCGAGGTCATTATCGCCTGGTGCAGCACCATCGAAAATTGCAAATACCAAGAGATGGCGCTAAGATATATAGGATTTATTCTAAGATTAGCGCCACCTAGAAGTATGTTAACTGAAACCAATTGGCCTTTAAAGTACAACCTCCTCACGCCATCTATTTTTACGAAGGGTTACTAATTCTAATTTGTATGAGCACCCTGTGACAAAAGTGGCGCCATGTTGTTATGTTATTATTC
Organism: Argyresthia albistria; assembly: GCA_963457715.1. Taxonomy (NCBI): domain Eukaryota; kingdom Metazoa; phylum Arthropoda; class Insecta; order Lepidoptera; family Argyresthiidae; genus Argyresthia; species Argyresthia albistria. Next base: position 5,760,638 of record OY735260.1, read on the forward strand.
CAGTTCTCGTTTCCACTGCACCAGCGCGGAGTTCACGTGATCAACTGTTCGAGAATCTTCGAGACGTTCTTCCATCTGTTCAAGCGGATCGCGCCTGCCGATGACCTCTGGAAGAAGGTCTTCTTCCATGGATACGATCTCAGCTCTTTACATAGGTATATTTACACCCAACTCGCACCTTTAACATGACACGCAAGAGTTGTGTTTAGATCGCAAATAAATGTCACGACTTACGAAGTACTTTATAAGCACAATAATTGAAACAAAAAGTAAACTTTAGAAAAAACCGACTTCCACAAACCCTATTTGATTAGATTGAGTTTAATACTAACTGTAACCCCTTATCCCCCCCTCCCTTGGGGAATTAATTTTGTCAAATGCTATATCAGTGCTAACCCACGCGACTAAGGAACCCCTGTACAAAGTTTCATGGCTCTAGGTCCACCGGTTTAGGCTATGCGTTGCCTGCTCGTCAGCCACGCATTGTATTTGTACCTAGTATTGAGCAGATCTGGTGGCCATATGTGGTCTTCATTAGCAGTTCCGCATCACAATATTATGCTTACCATGTGCATTTGCACGAGTTATTATGAAAAACACAAAAATCACTATAGGTCTGCCTATAATATTTGAAGAGTTCTCTCGATTTCTCCAGGATCCCATCATCAGATCCTGACCTGGTGTCAATGGGACCACCCTTGAGGTATTACCTATACGCCGAAAAAAGATTTGTTCAAATCGGTTCATAATTGGCGGAGCAATCGCGTAACAAACATAGAAAAAAAATATTAAAAAAAAACATACGGGTCGAATTGAGAACCTCCTCCTTTTTTTGAAGTCGGTTTAAAAATATCAAATACATAGAAACGGGTGCTGGAGAAAATTACATTAGGGATATCCAGGCTGCTTAGGGCTGACAGTATGCCCCAGTATAACTTGATAATAGAACGCGAGTTTGTACTTTTCTCGGATTAACTTGACAACTCCGCATGAAGTATGGTGTGAATAAATAAATTCAAGATGTTCTTTCATCTCTTCAAGATGTTCGAAGAAGTTTTACTTCCATAAATACGAAAGGAGAGATATTTTTATCAGAAGACTGGTATAGGAAGGCAGTGACTAAGAATATTATACAGCTTAGGCAGAGGTTGTCATTGCCACATGTGTTGTATTGAAACATGTTCATGACAAACAAAATCTATTAATTTTACACTATTACTAACTAGATATTCGAAAACTGCTCTCGAAGTGCAAGCCTTCGACAAATCTAGAAAGGTAGAGGCTACAACAAAGGGGCAAGCCCAGGAAGGTTACAAGCAATCAGCGTGACAGACATGACAGACCGCCACCATGAAGAAATCACGAGCGTCCCCAGCTGAAACTGGAAGTAGGGAAAATGACCAGATACGCTGAGGAGGAAAATTACAACATTTAATTTTGTTTTCAGATACATCTCGCCGGATTGCCTGCCGAAGAGATACGGTGGCAACCGTCAGGAGGTCTCCCTTAAGCTGTGGCTGGAGAAAATAGACCAATACAAGAACAAAGACTTCGACGAAGACATGAGGAGTCTGGGGTATGCAGTGGACTGATGTGCAGTCTCTGTCGAAGCGTTCTAGTTTTTATGTGGTCACTCTTGGCCCGATCATAAAATTGTGATCTGGACGACTATTTCACATAAAGGATTGAATTTCATGATAATCCTTCATGAATTTGAAAATCTTTGTTACATAAAACTCAGCACTTTGTGGTATTTTAGTGATTTATATGTCGAACTAACAAGAAGACTATTCGGGGTTTGCTTTTGTATTTTTACTCCAGAAGATTGCTTCGGTTCTACTTACCACATCCACACACAATCACTGTTTTATATACCTACATATTTCTTGTTGTTGTTGCTTTTTTAGCTCAACTAGGTAAATAACCGTCACTTAATTATTGTTAACTGTATACATAGTCAAATCCGCAATTGGCCTTATTCACAGAAGAGATAATAGTACTCTTATTTTAAGTTCATGTTTCCGACTAGCTGTAAAGGGCCTGACTACGCTGTCGGCAGGGCCCTGTCTGACTCACTGTCTCTTTCTAGTTGTTCCATCAGAGTGAGACGTCTATACAAATCGTGCCCTGCCGACAGAGTATTGTAATAAGCTCTTTAGAATGGCTGTGTGATTTTTGTTCATTAATAAAATAAAATAAATAATGTAAAATCTTCGTCTAAATCTCAGACTCAGACAAAGGTTGTCAGGTAAACAGCCACACCTATGCTAAGTGCCACGTATATAAAGATAAAAAAGTATATTGGCGGGAAGTCCTTATTTTTTCTTTGTGTTGCAATTTGCAATTCACTATCGAAGTGAAAAGCGAGTGCATAAGTCGTACATAAAACCCATTTCGACTTGACTTCCATTTATGGATTTGTACAATCTACTATTTACTCACGCAAAATAGTGTGTAAAAATATCTTTTACTCACCGGTTTGAATTTGAATTTAAAACACCAAAACTGTAAGAAAAAGTACCTACCAAAAAATTCGACCGCGGCTGGGGGCGCGAAGGAATACTCGTCATACAAATTCCTTGTGCAAATATTTTCTCGGGATTTGCTTGGTCGATTTTTGATCGGTGGTGGAGAGTGGTTGATTATGATTATTGACAAGGCGTAGGGAGAGGATATAACGCGACAAGGAGTATAACATTAGAATGAAAGTTATACTCGTAGTCATGGTATAAATATGGTACAGTACGCAACTCTTAAATAAAACTGATTTTTTGCAAGGGCCATGAATCACTCGCGTCGCACAGGATTATTACGCTTATCATTCGCTACACTCGTGATTCAATCATCGTGAATCACTCCCTACGTGATTGGGTCGTGATTCAGTCGTCGTCGGTATAATGCTAACTAATGGTAACTTGCTTGTGATTCATCTATGGCTCTCGCAGTAAATCCGTCGTTTATTATTATTCACTAGTTGCATATTACATTTTTATTTTTTGGCATTACAAGTTTTAGTTAAAATAATAATGCGAATACAATTTCGTGTAACATCCTAAACATCATGACGACTGATTTTCGTGCTAGAGATAAATTGATCACATATGTACCTACTTAGGTAAAAACTATACACGACACAATACGTAAGTAGCCAATATAATTAATTAATTTAACGAAATACTAATGAAAAAGTAGCTAAAGAATAAGGTTATGGTTAAACTAGGTAGATAAAATCTCATCAAAATACTTTGACGTAATTTCATAATATACAATTAATATAGGAAAGTTTACAATACAATAATTATATTTTAGTAGTTAAGTACGTAATAATTGCAAAATGTATGTTGTTTTCTTTCATCAATGCTATTTTGCATTTTTGTCATGTTCCTAAAGCGAAATATACCATTTTCTCTTAAACTCTGTGTTAATTTTATTTCATGTCTGGATTTTGTTTCCCTGAAGGTTTCTGATATCCCACCCCAACTTTTCAGAATAAGAGGAATACACATACAATACAATACAATACAATACAATACAATACAATACAATACAATACAATACAATACAATACACATACAATACTCTATTTCCTAGATGGTAGACAATAATAAATGAACTGCGAGACTACTATCTTTTTCTTTCGCATACAAAATATTATCGAAATCCTTATTAATCCAGTCGTCAGAGATTTCAGTCGGTTCATTAACTCGAGAAAATTCCGAATTCAACGAAGAAACTTCAGTATGTTGTTTGTAGCTATTCAGTGAATTCAGTGAAAGAAAAGTGACGTAGGAGCCCCGTGGTGACCGAGCGACGTAAAGTGACGTAGGAGCGCCGTGGTGACCGAGCGACGTAAAGTGACGTAGGAGCGCCGTGGTGACCGAGCGACGTAAAGTGACGTAGGAGCGCCGTGGTGACCGAGCGACATAAAGTGACGTAGGAGCGCCGTGGTGACCGAGCGACGTAAAATGACGTAGGAGCGCCGTGGTGACCGAGCGACGTAAAGTGACGTAGGAGCGCCGTGGTGACCGAGCGACGTAAAGTGACGTAGGAGAGCGCCGTGGTGACCGAGCGACGTAAAGTGACGTAGGAGCGCCGTGATGACCGAGCGACGTGAAGTGACGTAGGAGCGCCGTGGTGACCGAGCGACGTAAAGTGACGTAGAAGCGCCGTGGTGACCGAGCGAAGTAAAGTGACGTAGGAGCGCCGTGGTGACCGAGCGACGTAAAGTGACGTAGGAGCGCCGTGGTGACCGAGCGACGTAAAGACAACAAATTCTTCAGTAGTGCTACACCCAATTTTCCGAACAAATAAAGCTTGTGCAAACTTGAGGGGGGGGGGGAAATCGCAATATTTTGGGACGTTTTCCAGTTTTTCACGTTTAATTCGAAAACAGACAATAAAATTGTAAGAAACAATGTATGAGTAAATAAATATAAGAAACAATGTATGAGTATAGTTTGTATAGATATAGTCCTTAGTAGCAAATAAAGTTGGTTTTCAAAGCCCTGAAGGGTATGGCCCAAGACCTTTTGGAACTGGAAGATGTTCTAGAACATGCAGTAGGGGTGTAGCAAGTATACCGTCGAAAAAGTTTCTATGCGGATGTGGCCTGGTAAATACAGGAGATGAAACACAAACTGACTCTATTGATCGATTTTTTGGGAGTATTTCGGATACCGATTAAAGTCAAAGTAATGAACCAATTGTAGTGTTATATTTGTTATCGACGCCAAATATTGTCATCTTTGATTTACTGATACACTGTTTCTTATTATTGACTGTTTTCGAATGATTCGTGAAAAAACTGGAAAAGTCATAAAAAAACGATTTTTCACCCCTCCTCAAGTTTGCACAGGCTTTATTTGCTCGGATAATTGATAATTGCACTACTGAATAGTCACAAACAACATACCTACCTAAGTTTCGTTGAATTCGGAATTTTCTCGAGGTGTACCTGACGACTGGAGTACCTATATTCCAAAATGAAATATTAGAATGCATATCATATTTATACTTATAATAGTATAGTATGTTCAGTTTATTGTTGTACACATAGGTCTACCCCCTGTTTAATTATTAACCTCCCTCATCAGAACTTGGTTTGCTGGAAGAGATCTCTTTTAGAGATAATCTCGCCTTTGTACACTATTTTTACTAAATTTTGTTTTATTGTAACTAATTGTGTGCAATAAAGAAATTATGAATTATTATGTAATTTTGGATACCTGGATGACAGTATTTTTTAAATAGAAACCTAAGTACTGGACCGATTCCTGATTTTCCAACCTTAAGGTCCATTCTTTCATACTGGGTGTAACAGAAAGGTGAAGTCATATTTTAGGGGGTTGTTAGGAACATCATTCTAAACAACTTTCAGTATGAAAACGATTTGATCAAAGCAACTTTAATTTTCACTTCTCTATACAAATCAGCTGACCGCCCGGACCAAAACATATGGAGCAATGAAAAATAAAGTTGCTCTGATCAAATCGGTTTCATAGTGAAGTTGCTCAGAATGGTCTCCCTAACAAACCCCTAAAATATGACTACACCCTTCTTTTACACCCTGTATAAAAAAGAAGAAATCGGTTCACAAATAATACTGATTTCGAGGTAGGTATAACACACATAAATAATAATAAGAATAATAAAAAACATAACACTACCGAATTGATAACCCCCTCCTTTTTTGAAGTTGGTTAGAAAGAGTAGGTAGGTAGTGGTTTTACTTGTTCTATTGGTTTCACTATTTCCTCTGCAGGCAGCTGCAGCTGTCTCTTTCCTTTGCACTAACAATATCCTGTTTCAAATGCTCTCCTGGTAGTTGCTACCATTTTCGTCGTCTAAACGGATCGGCTTTTTGGACAAAGTTTATCTTGTACAAACCCATCCAAAGCGTCTGGGGGGCTTCTTTTCCGTATCCGACGACAGCGACCTCTGTTATCTTCTTTCGTGTGCTCTGGTTAGTGGACTACTGAGTTGTTTCTAAGATAAGTACAATGTTTTAAAACACACAGTAGGCGGCTGCAAATGTTGCCAGAGCCAGCGAACTAAACTTGTTATGGAGTGTCCTGAACGAATAAAGAAAAGTATCACTGTCATTGGAAGGAAATCCTTCAATAATGACCATTCAAAACATAACAAACATAGAGTCAAGCCTTTTTAGGGTTCCTTACCGAAGGGTGCCACAGGGGACCATATTATGAAGCCTACGCTGTCCGCCCGTCCGTTTGTCCGTCCGTCTGTCCGTCCGTCTGTCTGTCCGTCAGCGGGTCCTACAGCACGAACCGTAATAGAATGTTGAAATTTTCACAGATTGTGTAATCTGTTGCCGCAACAACAACAAATATTGAAATACGAGAGATATTACAAATTAAAGGGGGTCCCAAGTACCCATACAAGAGACGTGATTTAATAGAATAGAATAGAATAGAATAGAATAGAATAGAATAGAATAGAATAGAATAGAATAGAATAGAATAGAATAGAATAGAATAGAATAGAATAGAATAGAATAGAATAGAATAGAATAGAATAGAATAGAATAGAATAGAATAGAATAGAATAGAATAGAATAGAATAGAATAGAATAGAATAGAATAAAACATCAGTAGGTACAGAGGTCTTAGGAATACATTTATAGTGGTATCTCTATGATACACCCACGCATTTTAATCCGTAGGTCGTGAGCTCAAATCCTCGTGAGATTATTCATCTTTTAATTTTGTTTCGTTTTTGTTTTATTATTTTGGGTAAGTACCTACTTAAGTTTTGTTGCACGATGTTACGGTACCCTTCCCGGAATAAGGCTATGCATTTAAGGGGTTAAATGGCGATCTCGGTGTATCAAGTTCAAGGTGCCGCAACTTGCACAAAGAAAGTTTCTTTACACAGAGTATAGAAAATGAGATAAAACTGTAAATAAACAAACAAGAAAATTGTAACCCTTATTCCTTTAAAGGGTGGCTGAGGTGCAAAGCGTTTTAAAAATTATGATCGTGTATAATAGAGCAGAAAAATATTGAAAAGGTCACTTCATCTACTAGTATCATAAAATCAGCATCTACTAGTCACACTTTTTATTTAATTTAAACAAAAAATATGTTTTATCTGCTTAATAGGGCTTATTGAGAACCTTTGAGATAGAGCATTTTTTTATATAATAATTTTTATATTTATTATATTTGATGATCTTTGTGGCGCAGCGGGTGCCCATCTGCCTACCATGCGAGAAAAAACCCCAGGTCTTGGATGTTTACATGTTTGTCATGTCGCTGTTTCTGGTTCCTACGATACTGAAGTGTGGGGCCAGAAGGAATGTATGTGAATGTAATGTAATGTAAATGTTTATATTCAAAATAAATAAATAAATTACCCTATTTTTCCCGACTAACAAAATGATCTATATTTATAAGCTTTAGAGAGGCCATTGCCCAGCAGTGGGACATTACAGGCTCGTAATAATAATAATAATAATTCTTTATAGTCCAATAAACCTATTATAGCTAAAATGCCGTTAAAATTAGTTTCTCTTTCACTTTGAAATTTGTATTTGTGAGAAAGGGACGAAATATATTTAAGTTGATAATAACTTAGGCTTGAAAAGTTTTATGAATATGAGGGGAGTATAGGTGAGATTTAACAAAATGGAGGAGACAGAGCTATCTCTATCGAGGAGGCCGAAGTATTCAGAATAAAACCTCAGATCAATGAAACTTTAGAAAAACATAAACACATTTGTCCCGCATTTTCCATGAGGCTGGCGGAGGCACAGTAGCGCCCATACGCTTAAAAAACAAACATGCATAATCTGAAAAACCTCTTCTCTGACCATACAATACTCTGTGTTTTACGTTCACTTAACGGGTTCACAGTAATTTTGCTTGACGCACATTTTACACTGCACACTCCGCCGGGCTCTTACACGCGTGTCGTAAAATAGACGGTAAATTATAATATAAACTATTTTGTATTTTGTAAAATAGGTGCATAAATTTTGGATTTTGTTAATTAATATCAGTGTATAAATTGTAGAATGAAGTGTTAGTGGTTGGTGTGTTTTGATTGTGAATGGATCTGCTGACTTGGAAATTATTTTGGATTAAAAAAAGGTAAGATATTATTTTTGGTAACTTAAGTACCTAGTTAGTTTTTTTTACTTTAAGTAGTTAGTTCCTTCATATCTCCAGAGCTCAGCGGTAGACTGTCCCCCTGTCATGATAAATGGAGTATCTAAACTGTAAACTAGTAAACTAGTAAACTGTCTAAAGTATGTCGTTAATTCGTAAGTGTCTCGTCTTCCCGCGCGTGTGCACAATCGCGTGACGCTATACTATCGACATATTTTTTTACGTAGCCTACTATAATGTGTCCCACTGCTGGGCAAAGGCCTCCCCATTTCGAGCCCACACAAATATTTTTAAATAATCTTTCATCCAGACAGAAAATCTTCAGAGTAGGATAGTATCGACACGTGTTGCGACATATAATAGGTCGGGTAAAAAGTATTTTCGTAGTTCGTACTTATGTATAAACTTGTAGGTAATTAAATTAAATATCTTTGGCTATATTATTTGTATCTGGCTGGTTTTGATGTCATTAAAAAGGTTGTATTTCAAAATTGCAAAAAATATAGTAAAATGTTATTTCCGACTATTTTTCATTTGATTTTCTTTCTGTGATGTGAATCCAATGAAGAAATTCGATACATTTTAAAGTTTTATTAATAACTAGGAAGAAATGCAATGTACCTAGCTGCGTAAAAACCTAACCTAAGCAGAGTCAGTAAGGGTAACACAATAGAAAATTATGAAACAAGGGAGCAAAGTTGGTCATCATAACATAACATACGAGGTTGGCGAGCCGCAGGCGAGAGCAGTAAAGAACCGAGTAAGTTTCAAACGACATTTTTGTGAGGAAAAATCTATATCTTCAATATTAATTTTCACCATAATGTAGTTAAACGAAATACATCTCTGTTTTCTTAATTTGTAAAATAAATGTTTAGCCATCTTATTATGACATAACATGTATTAATTAATAATAATTAAAGTCAATTAAAGTAATATTTTTCCAGCATAAAAACTCTTTGCTGTCATTACTTGTCCAAAAACCACACAAGTGCGGTAATATTATAAATACCACACATGTGTATAATAAGCAGCATTATGATTTTAAAACAAACGTCATAAGGGTCACTTTACAAGCAGGTGTGTTGAAAAGTTGGTTTAAGCCTTTTCAATCCGATTTTTTTTATGTCAAAGATGCAACTTTCTGTTAGCCCTGTTACGGGCTTCATACAAATACGAAGAAACTTTATCGCTGACCTAATACATCGTGTAAAATTACTGTATCTACGCAACACTTAATTTAGTGATCAGTTCGTAACTTACATCGAAGTTCAGTGCATTTTTCCAGTTTTTTGGTAAGGGTGAGTTTGTGTGTGTATGTTGGATATTATAGTGTTTGAAACTGTTGTAAATATCTTGTGCGCCCTAGTCAGCCCAGAATAAAACTGTAGCATAAAATTGTTTCGAAAGTAAGTTGTTGCATTCATCGACATTGCGTAATCGAGAAGTGAAATCTGGTTGAAAGTGCCAATTATACACGCGGTGTAACGGTAGCACGGCATTAAGGAATAGCTGCATGTGCTCAATGCAACTAGGCTGCTGGTGCTGCTCAAATAAAGTGTATCTTAGATGTCATACTGGCGCTGTCCTTTGCGAAACGAAAGACAATGGGGCCAATACTCTATTCGTGATAAGAATGCAGTAAAGTAATCACTGTCCGGCGGCCTAGCCACGCCCCGTTACCAATCAAATCGTTTCCAATTATCAAGCCAAGTTCACAGTGACCAGTTGAAGGCAAACTTTCGAACGCGAAGGTTGTGTCCTGTCCTGTGAGTGTGTGTTAATAGATTTAAATTTAAATTTCACTGCATTCTTATCACGAATAGACTGTAGGTTACACTCACTAAAATTACATGACAATATTTAGCGCTAACGCTCTTACGCGGTCGCCATATATGACAATATAATTTTGAGTATCAGACAAAGAGTTGTCGGTAATCTGCATACGGGACGGACCTAAGTGTGATTACTTGGTCAGTTTAAATTACACTAACCTTTAACGCCTATACATCTTGAAGAAACCGTTACAAAAATCAAGTAGGTGACCAATCGAGTCATCAATCAGAGTGAGCTATCAGTTAGGCGATCACTCATGGTGGCATTTTATTAATTAGCTGAACACGGAATTATAAGATATGCCTACGCAATATTTTTTAACCTTTAATGTCTCTCGAGTTTTAGATGAGATATAAATAATTTATTCTTCTTTCATTTTTCATATCTAAGTAGGTACCTACATGTACAAGAAAGGCGTGACGTTATGCTGCTATGTTTAGTTCTCGATGTCGAAAGCTCGATCTCTTATCGTATCGCTAAGCTTGAATGAAATGTGTTTCAAGAAAGATTAATGGGTGTTTGTGTTGGAGTAACGAGTGAATCAAAGCCTTCAACTACCGAAGATCGATGCAGCTGTTAATTGTACATCCGTGAGTATACTTGCGAAAGAATGTAGAATTTAAACCGAAAATCGGTGATAGTAACAAATCCACAATCACAACTGCATTACAAGGTCTCTATTGATCCACAATCACAACTGCATTACAAGGTCTCTATTAATAATTTAAGTTCGTGTTAATAATATTGCTAACCGAACTTACAGCTGTATGCAATAGAGTCCAAAACCATGGAAATATCGGTCCTACTGTCGATGCAGTAAAGGGTTAATGAAACTAACGCAACTGGTATCAAAAAAGCCCCGTTGAGATTGTATCTCTGAATGAATGTTGTTTATGATGGTATGAGAACGTTTGGTACTGTTAACTTTTTGTTCGGCATTAATATTGCGACATTATTTTAAGATTATGGGTTAGCCTTTGCTCATAAAATTAAATATTTAATTATCATCAGTGTTATCTTATTATGGTAGATATGTTCGTTATGTCGTTTAAGCAAGATACATACGAAGTTCTATTGTCACTCTATATCATTTCTACTAACAAGGAGAGAAGGAGACTGTTCTTAACACCAAAGCTGCTGTATGTATGTTTTTCATGCAAGCAACCTTGTATATGTATGTTATTATTAGTCAACGCCACAGACTTCAACGCTAATACTTGTACAAAGTTGTATAAGATAAGAAACGAAATTGCTGGGCCGGCTTATACTTATACAATATAAATATAATGTATCTCGCTTTGCTCATATCCAGCTATTGGTAATCTAATTATAGGCAATCAGTAAAAGAAAATAAAAGGGTTAAGGCCAAGCTAAGCAAGTCTAAATGAGGAACATACTGCCTGCTATTTGGGAGGCGAACTATATTAACTAAAGTAATTAAAATGGTGTGTTTGAAAATGGAATCTGTGGCCACCGCGCAAAAGCTGTCGGATTTGAAGGTTGTCAGTTTAGTGCCTTTAATTCCTCTAGTTTAGTGGTTTTGACACTTCCCAAATAGCCCCCACTGTGCCATTTTTATAATGATTAGATAAATAACATGAACACGAATTCAGATGCGGTGCGAAATTGTAAAATAAAACATTGTGACAGACAGATTTTCTGGCAAATTCAAGAGACTTTTCTATCGAGCAAAATTAATAAAATAACGTTTATGGGAAAGCAAAGTCACGCTGACACTCGTGATAAACAAGCTAGTGAAAAAATATACAGCAATAATATTCGTCATTCCGAGCGATTTGCGTTTTACTAAAGTCTGTTTTTGCCTTAGGCGCAGTCTTAATCAGAGAAATCAGATCGAAACGCAAATTAAACAATGCGCCATAGCTAATAATATTAGGTAGCCGTAAATATTAACACTGAATAAATTACGGACACCAAAATACGGATGGTAAGGTAACAAAATACGATACTTTTTATGAAGTGTCAGAACGCTCGTTTAGTTAGTCAGTTGTACAAAACTGCCGTTATATTTTTAGAGGTCAAATGTCTGCTATATTTATATTGCACAAAATGGTGTTTATTTCAATTGTTCAAACTTTTGATATTCCGACATGTCATAATTTATTTTTCTGAATTTAATAATTGGGTAGAAATCAAATAATCAGCTTTTTACATATCTAACTAAATTATTATTTACATCCACCTAAAGAATCTTCATGTTACTTAATCTATACTCCGTCATCATCCCAATTGAAGTGTGCAATACCCAACAAGGCCGATGCTTCTCTAATGTTTCGCAAATCAGCGATTAGCGAACTAGATCCGCGGATATCCTCGCTGAGCATGCACGCACACCTAGACAGGTGTGTAGTTCGCGCCGAGATTATTTGCCTCTGAACATGCTGTCACCTCCCTCGGTGCAACTCGCACCTCACCACAGACCTCACCTTAACCTATGCACAGATTAATAAAGAGTGACCTATGTGAGAAAGAGAGGTCACAGCTCACCTAGAGCCAAAGAAACTTGACGAGGTCTGCCTAATTATTTTTTAGACTAATCAAATCTTTTGCAACGATAGCACTATACATACTTATACAGGGTGACATTTAATTAGCTGGCCATATTTTGGGGAATGACAGTATACCCATCATTATGAACAACTTTCCCCAAGGAACATATGGTCGCAAACGAAAAATAAATTGGGTATTTCATGGTAATTTGAAATCAGCTGATCGGGGCAATGTACTGGGGGACGAAAATGTTTTTTCATTTGCAAGTATATGTTTCTTGGGGAAAGTTGTTCATAATGATGGGTATACCTGTCATTCCCCAAAATATGGTCAGCTAATTAAATGTCACCCTGTAATTTGTAATTTTCTTTATTGTACTCCATAAAACAGATACTTACTTATACAGAAAATACATGAAACAATAACAATACTATAACCTCAGATAATATCATCATCATCATCATCATCAGCCTTTCAGGTAACCCCTGTTGAGTATACGCCATTCAACTCGATCCTGTGCAACCCGCGTCCATTGTTTTGCTGCTGTCCTCGCTATGTCATCGGGTCGCACCATCTGGCACGTGGTCCGCTCATCTAGGGCTTCCTCTTGGCTACTACTCGTACTCGGTTACTTGACAGTCCATCTGCCGCCTACTTTGTGTCATCTCTTCTCGCCTTGCCGAGTGTCCTGCCTGCCTGCCCACTTTCAACTGAGCGTGACTGAGCCGTGTTATCCGCTTACCGATGTCAACCACCTTGGGCGCGATTTGACGGGTTATTATTTTTTATTAGAGATATTTTAGTGACCTGTAAAAAATTCACTAAAATAATACTTGTTAACTGATTATAATTACCCAGGAGACGCTAGATCCTTCTCTATTCAATGTAGTAACGTAACTAGCAAATTAATGTAAACGTACCTACCTACCTACTCATTTGTGCTTCCGTAATAAAGTACAGAAATTAAACGCGATAATTGTAGGTTTCGTACATCCCCATCCTGCTAGGCAACAATATCATAATAACACAGCGTTATTTGCATCCCTCTAAATTACATTAATTACAATGACGCCACAGAATCTAGCAGTCCAGTCCAGCGCCGGCCTAATCCATCCAGTGATAGAATTGGAGGCCTGTCACTAGAATTACGTACACCTGCACCGGAGGAAACTGGAATGTTGTTACCGAATAATCGATTACACTTCCTAGTACCTACCTAGTTAACAGTCTATGAGCTTCATTCTTTATCTCAATTATATCCGCCAACCTAAAGTCCCTATCAAATTGACGTTTCACAGTCAACGCAATCCGTCGCGCGACGGTATGATGACGACCGTACGAAATGTTGGAAATGGCTAGCATTGAATTGAACTGAATAAACTCCTGATATATGCTGCGTCCCTGGTAGTTTAGTCAGCAGTTTTCACTGCTCGAACGCACTACCTAGACTCTTGGGCGTCCAACTTTTATACGCATTTTACAGAACGCATTTCAAAGTACTAGGCTAGGTACTTTTAAAATAATTAATTGGTTTAAAATGTACATCAAACTAATGTATAATATAATCAAATTAATTGGTTTAAAATGTACATCAAACTACGTAGTACGTAGATACATACTACTCGTATCTGTGTACATTAGAGTAGGTACTAACTAAATTCATATATTGAGTACCAGATTACCACAGACTGACAGTGGTAATCTGTGTATTATCAAATTATATTAAGTACTAGCTGACCCGGCAGACTTCGTACTGCCTCAATTTAATATGAACTTTATTGAATAGCAATAAAGTTCAAATTGACTCCAGAAAACGATTGACTCTAAAAAACGTTTGTATGGGAAATAGAAAAGGGCTGTTTTTAGGGTTTTCCCGGAAATTATTCGATTTTTTCTCGCCTTTTAAACCTTCCCTAGACCTCCACGAACATTTCAAGACTAAGATAAGATAAATCCGTTCAGCCGTTCTCGAGTTTTAGTGAGACTAACGAACAGCAATTCATTTTTATATATATAGATAGATAGATAGATAGATAGATAGATTATCTGTGGTATTATGGACGGTAAAGGTATTCCGGTATGGATAACTTAAACTGGATAATTTATATCCCACGTGTATAGGGATTAGGGATAGTTACCGGGTCTTTCCTTGAATTAAAATAACTGTGCTGCCAATGCAGCTGATATAAGATTAGAGTAGAAAAACCTAGTTACTTAATTTTTCTTCGAATTCGAAATTCCGCAGCCAATTTTCGGTAGTAGCATGCCAAATACCATTTTCTGTCGATGTCAGAGATTATCATTTTTCATTCATAACAGGACCCAGATCCCGACCAATTACACAAAACAAAATAACGATTTATTTGGATTTCAGGTCCAGGGCCCGAATTCTACTGTTCGCAAGCATACCACAAGCCTGGCACAAACTTGAATACGAGGCATTTGGTATTCTACTAAAACCGGAATCGCAATTCACAAGCGCCAGTTTGACGCCAGCGTACTTTGTTCTACTGTCCAAAGCGTTCTTACGCTGGCGCCAGTTTGACGCCAGCTTATGTACGTTTTGGATAGTAGAATACGAAGTAGGCTGGCGTCACGCTCTGGCGCTTGTGAATTGGATTCCGGTTTTAGTAGAATACCAAATGCCTCGTATTCAAGTTTGTGCCAGGCTTGTGGTATGCTTGTTTACAGTAGAATTCGGGTCCAGGATTATCTCTTCTGTGGTCCAGGTGCAAATGCCGTTCCTTGAGATAGCGTACCAGGCGGAGGTCAGTCGCTACGACGACCCAGAGTTCAAGGAGCATGCCAGAACGCTCTGCAATGAAGACCCGGCTACCAGGGCTATCTGCCTCGAGGAGTTTCGGAGGAGAATCTATGGTAAATATTTTTCCATTTTTCCAGTTTTTTCCATCTTGTTCTGAGCAGTGAACGATAAAAGGTTCTAAGTATTTTTTCCAAAAGCAGAGAAAATTATAACTTGTCTTCTAGAATTTGATCGGTCTGTGACGATTCTACCAGGGCCACATAAAATTAGGCAGCTGTTATAATGACGACGGAGTGGTCTTAGGTTAGGACACGCGCTGCGGCAGCGTCGTCGACGCACAACTATTTACCATACAATATAATAGGTACTTACTACACAGAAATGTGAAAGAAACATTTCATGATATGCGAAAACAAGGGTAATATTGCAAGTGTATCGTAGCTGGGCCAGAAATAGCAATGTATGCGCCAGTATCTTGTATGCAAAGGTAATATTGTTAATTTCAGAACGCGGTGAAGTCACGCCCAGACGCATGGACGACGCTTATCTGCTGAGGTTTCTACGCTGTCGCAGCTTTGTTGTCCCATTGGCACATAGATTGGTCAGTATTTCAAATTGTACTATCATTCAACACCGGAACCAACGATGATCGAATAAAATTCAATTAGAACAACAAAATGTACGACCGATGCATTGTGAATAGTAAACTACTTACTGAGGCTTCTGCGAGCCTGGTAGATTTAATTTATATTTCTTACACTTTGATTCCGTAAGACACGATTGTGCGGCCAATCGTCATTCATGACATGACTGATGGAATTGACCGAAGCCTACATGAGCGTGTAATGGACGCCTGACTTCATAAAACAGTAAATACCGGGTAACGTGCAATGCATTAGAGATTACAGAAGAAAGACGGATGGGGGTTGCATGCATCCAATAACGATCCGTCTTCCTCAGATCACTCAAGTTCTCTTCCTACTACACTACCAATCGTAAGTACATTATGAGAATGAGGAACAGTCTGCGAAAAACTACCTCGTTGGAAATCATGAAAAATGGTCGTTAGGTGTCTTCAATAACTTCACATCGAACTAATTTAGTGACTGAAACAAATCTATGTAGGCTACCCTATGTCACCCAAGTGTATTCTGAATCTGAACGTTTGCCACCCTTTCGTCATCTCTGTTTCTGCAGCTGGTGCGTTACGAAGAGTTCCGTTTAAAGCACGCACACCTCTACGAAGGGATCGACTGCTTCGCCCTGCAGAAGGTCAAATACGTGTATGGGGGGACGTTGCCAGATAGCCCGGAGAATGGCAGGATTACTCTTATGAGATTCGGTAATTCATTTATATTTGTTAGCTGAGATATCCCTTAAATTGCGGTTAGAGCTGCCTATTCTTAGCCCGTTAACGAGGGAATTTCTGATAGTCGTAGTAGCGGCACCACATATCGTTATGCGTTATTCGTTATGCGGCTACGCTGTATTCGCCCAAATATTAATTATGTGAGTGAACACCAAAGATGCGTGCAAATAACGGTGGTGGCAACAATTGGTGTCCCTCTCTTACTCACATGTTAGAGAAAGACACCAATAGTTGCCGGCCACATACTGCAGTGAAAATATGGCCCGTTTAGGAGCACCATAAAGCAAATATAGACGAATAAGCCCTCCACACTTCGTCGTATGCGGCCGAATAATGCGCATAACGAATAACGCATAACGCGAAGTGTGGTGCTGCCATAAGAGGATTGGAACTTATTGGTCGGAATTGCATCCTTATTTCAGTTAAACTTTCGAGTATCCTATTCAATGAGTGAATGATATTCAATACAAGAAGAAGAATCAGCTGACTGATCCATCCTTCTTCTATTGCAGGCAAATGGGAGGCAGAGAAAGTGCCAATAGACGACGTAGTCCGCTGCGCTCTCCTAATGGACGAAGTAGCAGTGCTCCAGCCTCGTCTCCAGATCCTGGGCGTGACCATCATAGTGGATCTGGAGGGTTTGAGCTATAGACACGTGCGGCAGCTTACGCCCAATGTGGCGAACGAAATTGTGTCTTTGATGGGGGTGAGAACTCTTTGATGCCGCTTATGCCCTAGTGCTTCTGATCTTTCAGCGACCAATTCTCGAACTAGATCTCTCGCGGCGCGGCGGGCTTTTACGAATTTATTTTATTGCATTTGGTAGATGATGATTTTTTAATTAAATAGTCATGCAAGATTGATGCGTCTCCGGGACCCTCGAAACGTGCCACTTCCATTCTCCTAAATTCACCTGGTTTCATACTTCTAGGTGGCACTAATCTTAGAATAAATCCTATGTATCTTAGCGCCATCTCGTGGTATTTGCAATATTTCGATGTTGCTACACCAAGCGATAATGGCCTCGAGCTAAAGAAGCTTCCGTAGCATCTCAGTTTACGCCGGTGTCATATTTTGTTCTAGGTGGTCTATCTGTATTAGTATAATATTATAGTAGGTACTTATCTGTGGTGTGACATTACGATAATTATGTAGGATGAATGCGCCCACGCTTCCAAACTAACTATACTTTCTGAAACTATGGCAGCCTGGTAGTTCCATGAATCTTTGCGGAATTTTAGCTGCGCCGGCGCACGTTCTATCTAAATACGCGATAACCACCATGTGGCGTCTCGTCCCGTCGCTCCACGCCTCCACGCGTCACGCTCACACTTGATACAAAATCAGCTACCTATCTTGTTTTATGATATCCTGCTCCAATCGCCACAGACCGATCGAATTCTTACATCTCTATCCATTCCGTTGAGTAACAACCATAAAGAGTGATACAAATATTACACACAATATGCAACTCTTATTGGTTGTCCGCACGTCCGCACCACCTAGCGGCAATGCTGTGGAGTATTGGATCAGTTCGTTCTCAAGCAGGCGTCTCGCATGATGTTGTAGTTCGCGTTTCCGCCGCTGCGCTAGTGTAGCACAGTTGATCTTATTTTTAAGTTTATTCGTCGCATTCGTGAACTTTTCAGATTAAAATATAATTACTATAAAGTTATAGTAGGTAGTTACTACCAATAAACCTTTTGTAAAGTCGTTAAATAAAATATCAACAATATTGTTTGTTTTAATCATCAATGTTAAATAGGTACTGTCATTATGACCAACTTTTCCCAAGAAACATAGGTCGCAAATTGAACGGTACTACCATGCCCTACAGGTTGATTAAATGTCACCGTGTATAGTGCTGAGAATATTTTTTTTAAAACTTTGCTCGAATTTCTTCCAGATATCGTTCCCGCTGAACACCCGCGGCATCCACCTCATAAACTACTCCTGGATCCTCAACACATTCTTCTATGTCTTCAAGCGGTTCATACCCAGCTATGCCTGGAACCGCATCCACTTCCACGGTTACGACATGAGTTCCCTCCACAAGCATATAGACCCTGAATACCTGCCGCCAGAGTATGGCGGGCATTGTCAGTATGTGGTGACTATAGAGGAGTGGATCAGGAAGATACAGAAGTACAAGGATGATTTCCTGGTACATGAGCTGAAGGATTTGGGATTTGTTGTTAGGGATTAGATAGATATGGACTATATAAAGATTTATTTGCTAAGACAGATTTATAGAAAGAATAAAAAGTATTGTTTAAAGAAAGTAGTCAAATAGCGTTGTTATGTTAGGTAGGTATACTGATCTCTAGATATAAGCTTAGGTAGTACTTACGTGAAGTTTACCGAACATTTCCAAATAGTTTAAAAATAGAAAACGGAAAAGATGTCAGATTTCAAGGAGACTGCGCACATTATACAATACAGGCTGTAACAGAAAGGGGTGTATAAGCTGAAAGAATACTAACTCAGTAGAGTCTGGCCAGCGAATCCTGTCCTTTGGCAGTTTTCAAACTTTGATGATGGCAACATTATTTACTTGTCAAACGAATTGTTACTTTGCTTATACTTGGCTTACAACATTTTGATACTTTACTTGACTATTTATTATTATTCTTTAATTTCAGTTACTAATCTGTTCTTTTGGATATCATACATTTATTTAAATGTGGTTGATTGCAATTACTCATATTTGTTTCCAGGTGGCTTAAATACGGGTTTTGAATTATTTGAGTCTGATTGTGACTATGAAACAGAATAATAAAGTTTATTAGTTTAGTATGTTTACTTTATACTCGAAGTGAAGGCTTTTGCCCAGCAGTGGAAAACTGTATAGGGTATAGGCATGGTAAAAAATATATTCAGTAGGTACCTACTTTAACCCATCCAATGCTCTATGAATTTACGAACGCGCGTTTTTACTATATGATATTCTCTTTTTCAACCAAGTCATGAGAGTTAATAGGTATCGAACAATAAAATTAAAAAAAAAAACATTAAAGTATCAACTCCGTTAATTCGATGTACAGTAAATGTGGCCACATTAAGATTTTTTAAATTTGCCGCGGTTTTCTTGGGACTTCTTTCACTGGCCAGACTCTAGTTCAGTACATTTCGGGCCTAGCGCTCAGCTGATCTGTTTGATGGTGGAGTGCAAATTAAAGTTGCTCTGATCAAGTCGGTCCTATAGTGAAAGTTGTTCAGAATGATATCCCTAACAACCCTCTTTCGGCTTGTACACCACATACTGTTACACATCCTGTAGACACAACAGTCTTTAGACATACTATTGCTTCATGAAACCTATGAAGATGCGCACACTGCGAAGTCACAACAATCTTTAGACAAAAATGCTGTATACCTACGAGCACCGCGTTCGATGATGTGCCGCTTAATTTGTGTAATTTTATTCAATATAAACGAAAATTCCCTTTTTTACTGGGAACGTGCCCGGGATTATTCCCCAAGCAAATTCCCTGATCTATATTACCAGTATTTCATTAGAAAATATTTAATTATCTTGTTGGATGGACCTGGACTGGTTCTATATTCAATGAAACAAACAAATTCTTGTATTACGCCACACTGTGGTCCGAAAATCGAAAGTAGTGGACAAAGTGGAGATCTAAGGATGAGCTATCACGCTGTTTTTTTTTTTGGTGACTGCTTTTGTCAATACGAATAACTTTTGTAGACTCAAGTTTTTGCTAAATAATACTTTAACACAGTGAAAAAAAATGTATGGAGAAAAAGTAATATTCATGAAAACCTCTTAAATGGTAATACTGTTAGCAAGGGGCGGCTAGTAGGCGTTATATTCCGCACAATTTTTTGCCTTTGAGTCATATTGATATGTCTGCCGCTTTGGTCCCCATAGTAGTATTTGGAAAGAACATCGAACCTTTCTGGGATATACCCTATTGTTGAAATATTTGAGTGATATCAAAAGTAGTGACACCTCTTAACAAAGTGACATCTGTCAAAAAATAATAATTTGACGACCAAGTCTTACGGTCGAAAGACTATGCAAAGAATTAGCAAAAATAAACTTTTGGCACTCTATGATATCAAAAATATCTCGCTTAAGTGACACTTTAGTACTATTTTCCGCATAACATAATTTGTTTATATAATAGTCCTCTATCGACGCGTAAGGTTTCAATTTGATATATTTTCAAAACACCTTAATTTTCCCATACTTACGCAAGATTTGGTGGGAAATTATGTGTAAATATTGGAAAATTAAGATGTTTTAGAAATATTGAATTAAAACCTGAACTAAAAATCTCCATATTATAATATGTCAGTCTAATAGTCCTCTATCGATGTGTGCAGGTTTTAATTTAATATCTTTGTAAAACACCTTAGTTTTCCATGTTTACACTTATTTTCCCACCAAAGTGGAAGGATTCGTAATAATTCCAGAATTATTCTTCAGGTGTGCAGCGCGTTGCAGCCACAACAGTCCAACAGTCCAACAGTGGCTACTGTCTTTAGACTGTTGTGTCTTGGCGAGACAAAACTGTCTTGCAACAGTTGTGTGTCTATACTGTGCTCAGTCTCATAATATAGCAAGTTTTTAAGCCTTCTGAAATCCACAGATTATCCATTCTAAGGTGTAGCTGTATGTATATCCTATAGTAAAACCAAGTAGGGGTGTAAATCCTGAGTTGCTCAAAACGTTTCCAAAAATTAAAGGTTGTCACCTGACTGATTTAAGGGCGAGAATCTCATAGGATGGTCGTTTGTTTCTGATGCGAAGGATATGCTATTTGTGCATCTCCCATCAAATGTATGAGTGGTACTCGACAAAATTCCCATTGCGTCAAACTAAAGTAGGTAAATCTTAGATTGGTTCCATGTTTTATATTAGTTTAGGCAGACCCTCATGTTTATTTGTAAGTACAGGTTATTATAAATGGCTTCTTGGCTCGACTAAAGTATTAATTAGGAATCAAAGATATTGCTTGGGTACCGCTATTTTGATAAGTAAAATTAATCAATGTAGGAATTTACCTTCGCGGTAATTCTGTAACTAAATTAAACACACGCCTAATACCTTTTAACTTTTTTGTATCTTCGGTCCAACATCTATAAAATTGTATGTTGGAAAAGCCATTTATGGACTTTAGCCAATATATGTAGGTAATAATAATACGAAAAAAACCCGTAACAATTAAGAAGCAGCAAAGTGATATTGTACATAATAATTAAAAATTGATAGGTACCCAATACAATTAAAAACATGAAACATAGCGAAACATGTTTTATTTTGACTGCCTATGTATTTATATCAGGAGTTTTTAGTGCCTTATAAAATAACTCCTGACCAAAAGATGGGTAGGTAAGTATTATTAATTTATTATGAGTTTGAAACGTTCTGTCTGTGTGTGTATGTGTGTCTCTGCTGTAGCACTCTAGCGTTCAAACATGTGAACTGATTTCAATGCGGGATTTTGTAAAGCAGTAGATAGGCTTCCCTGCTGTGGTTCTCTCATGTCGTTATAATAATGAAAGTTGCGGGAACAATTTTTGCATCTGCCACCCCTTCTGGGAAAAAGCATGAGGCCATGTTGTTTATTAAAGCATAATAAAAATTTGTAAAAAAATAATTTAAAAAAATTAAGTCGACAGTCGAAAAAAAAAATGAACTCAAAAGTAAGAAATAACGAAATTTTAACCACACTCACCAATTGAGGTAGAAAACTGATTTGGTGTCGATTTTTTTGAGGT
Organism: Argyresthia albistria; assembly: GCA_963457715.1. Classification (NCBI taxonomy): domain Eukaryota; kingdom Metazoa; phylum Arthropoda; class Insecta; order Lepidoptera; family Argyresthiidae; genus Argyresthia; species Argyresthia albistria. The sequence goes on from OY735260.1 coordinate 5,782,995, forward strand.
AGGTTACCAAATTAGTTTTGTACCGCAATTAGTGAGTGTGGTTAAAATTTCGTTATTTCTTACTTTTGAGTTCATTTGAAGTCGGTCGACCTTAATTTTTTTTAATTATTTCTTATTTCATAATTGTTAGTTCTAAAGAAAAACTTGTAGCTAATATTGTGGCTTAATGGGCCCTGTCAGTCTTTAATTAAGTAATTCTTCACTGCAAAAGGATCAAACACCGCCCATTTTTCAAGTTTGCTACCTTTTCAATAATGAAAACTTCGAAGCGATTTAGACAAAACTTTTTAAAGAATGATTACTTATGGAAGTTACATCACAGTCACATAAGATTGTTGTTGTTTATGGTTCTGTTTTTATTTTTAAATAAGGCAATAACTCTTTTTCTACCTAATACACGCCACAAAACTAGACGAGACTACCTAGAAAAGGGGTAAATATGTTCAAAAGAGACTGATTTCTTCGAAAATCTATAAAGTGCCCGAACTCGAAAACGGTAAATAACAATGGTTTGTTTTGATCCATGCTATGTAGGTCGTATGTAGGTCGCGATTTATCAGTAACCCTGTATATCCATAGTTGCGGCGACAAAAAGGAAACTCCACAGTAGGTTGTTATGCTAGTACACCTATATTAAATTACCAACATATTCCTGGAAGTTACATATTAATAGGTTGCTATTCTACAAGGGTCGAAACTAAACTAAATAATCGGTTAAGTGCGGGTCGGTATCGCACACGAAGGGTACCGTACCATCGTACAACAAATCAAAAGCACTCAAAACAATAAAAAAATAAACAAAAAGAAAATTTAAAAAGTTTATGCCTTCACGAGATTTGAACCGACGACCTCCGGATTGAGAGTCTACATCATACCGCACCGGCTAACCACAACCATGTGGGTTGACCCGAAATATGCTATCATATTTAAATGTGTAGTATATTGTGTCTATGACACGGTTGCTATGACAATAAATAAACAGTTTCAGTCAAGATCTCCATTTTGAAATGCGTAAGTGTATCTAAACACGTCTCTTGTATCGGGGCCCCCTTTAATTTGCAATATCTCTCGTATTTTCAGTATTTGTGGTTGGTGCGGCAACAGATATACACATTCTGTGAAAATTTCAGCTTTCTAGCTATTACGGTTCGTGCAGACGGACCCGGTGACAGACAGGACGGACGGACGGACGGACGGACGGACAGACGGACAGCGAAGTCTCAGTAATAGGGTCCCGTTTGGCACCCTTCGGGTACGGTACCCTAATAAAATGACCTAATTCAAAAGTTAGTTTTAACCCTATACTTGGCAGGGCAAAATAATTTTGATTTCCTAGTTTTTAACCGACTTCCAAAAGGAGGAGGTTTACAATTCGTCCGGATGTTTTTTTTTTTTTTTTATGTATGTGCCTCGATAGCGCCTAAACGGATGGACCGATTAAGAAAATATTATTTTTGTTTGAAAGGGTTTACCTTCCCATTGGTCCCATTGACACCAGGTCAGGATCTGATAATGGGATCCTGGAGAAATCGAGGGAACTCTTCAAATATTATAGGCAGACCTATAGTGATTTTTGTGTTTTTCATAATAACTCGTGCAAATGCACATGGTAAGCATAATATTGTGATGCAGAACTGCTGATGAAGACCACATATGGCCACCAGATCTGCTCAATACTAGGTACAAATACAATGCGTGGCTGACGGGCAGGCAACGCATAGCCTAAACCGGTGGACCTAGAGCCATGAAACTTTGTACAGAGGTTCCTTAGTAGCGTGGGGTAGCACTGATATGGGATTTGACAAAATGAATTCCCCAAGGGGGGGGGGGGGGACAAGGGGTTACAGTTTGTATTAAACTCAATCTAATCAAATAGGGTTTGTGGAAGTCGGCTTTTTCTAAAGTTTACTTTTTGTTTCAATTATTGCTCATGAATTTGGGATCTAAGGGTATAAAAGTAAGGAAAAGCATATTTTAAAAAATCCATATATTGCAGTTTCTATAAATTTATTGATTGTATCTATGGATGCACACTGCCAAGTCGACACATTAATATTTCTGTATTTAATAAGATACACTGCCAGGCAGTGTAGCAAAATAAATCAACGCTTTTTTTTTGTAATTTACCTAGCTTTAACGTATTTATTAACAAACTTAATATTTAGAATTCTTAATTTATCCTAATTATGAAAACAAATCAATTTTGTTAATAGTTTCATAATAATAATTCGTAATACATAATTTATTCAGATAAAAAGTTAGGCACATAGTTCTATGGATCCCAGTCTCCTAAACTAGGTTTATCACCTGTATTTACTTTAGTACCTAGTTTACTACCTTATTCATGGTAATAAGCTCTCTCAGATCTAAAGAGGAGCTAGTTCTTATTTCTCTTCTTCGAGATAGTAGATACAGCATGTCGGGTGTCAGTTTTGCCTCCTAACCTAACCCCTCCTACGTGCTTCGTGGTGGTATTTTAGGGTAGGGCACAGCGCGTTTTTTAGTGAGACCACATTCTGATTCTCGTCCATTTTCAAGAATTCGTAACTATTTGAGTCATAATGTGGACTTTTATTGAATTTTGTCCTCCTTCCGGGCTATAGCCCAGGTCCAATTCCAGGGAAGATCAGGTTTTCGCTGTTGCAGTTGTGAAATTCGGTAAAATAAGCAAAAATATGATTGAAACATAAATGCCATACTAAGCTAGCAGAGTGCATTTTCAGATACTGCGAAATAAATTGTAATATAACAAAGTATTTTAGTGGGTTATTATTATGAAAAATTACGTTTCTGTATAGTACGACTATCACACTTATTGTATAAACCACTTCCTATCATATTTTCAGTCAAAAAGTACTTTATTATTGCAATATTTTCCTTGCTGTGCGCAGATGCATCTGCTCAGTTCGCCATCTTGCGGTTTACACGTGTTTTTGTGAAGCCAGTAACGGAGTAGTAAATTTCTATCAATTATTGACCGAGCGAGCGAAGCGAGCGAAGCGTCTCCGTTTCAGGTTTGGGCAAAAATGCTTTCGTATGTCCGGTTGTCCTCCTCTACAGGTCGCATTTATGAACCGATTCTCGTGAAATTTTGTGAGCAGGTTGGAAAAATAAATAGAATTTTTTACTCGAGCCAGTTTTTTTATTTTTTTCAAAATGGCGGAGATATGGGGTTTTAAAATGTAAAAGAATCGCTACAACCCAAACGGCTCGATGGATATTAACAAATGAGGTGTCGTTGGATTCGTAAAGACTATGAGAGTGAAACAGACTATATAATTTTAGTAAAAAGTCAATAGGTTGTATTAAAGATCGCGAAATGTAGTTTACAAAGTTATTGGTGCGGCTACTTTCATACTGCATGTACGTAACCAGGTACATTCATAAGTTTGTATGTGTTATTGAAAGAAAATTATTTGGGTTATTTTTTTTATGTGTGTTAGCAGTTCAGCTTTCGCACCGACATACTCGCGAGGTCTACAGCTCACAGAGCCACTAGTTTATTAATATCAACTATAGTATCAATGATGAAAACTAAGAAAAAGTGTTTTATTTTCGCTCTGGATTTTGGCAAAGTGAGTGTGCATTTAAATGCACTCTGCCAAGTATAGGGTTGTAGAAACGGCTACCGGACAAGAGTAGACTTCAAGTTTTCATTTAGTTTATTAGTTAGTTGACACCTTTAGAATTGCTATCACATATCTACTTATTATTAGATAGCATTAGGTTTCACTGACGTAAGTAGACTTAGTCTAGATCTCATCTGTAGGTCTTATTAGGTAATATTATGGGTACATCGCAAAACATTACAATGGAGAACCCGAGTCAGAGCCTATATATCCAATTGACTGCGCCTGCGGGGGAATGCGGCTCGCCAAACGTTTGTTGTATTCAACAAACGTTCGCATACGCAACCTATGTACGATGATGACGGGCCGCCCCGCCGCGCCGCCGCGCCGCCGCCGCCAGACAGTTTCGTAGCGGCTGACCAATCATAGCTCTCTTACCTCGTCCCCCGCCGCCCGTAAATTAGTGAGTTGTGTTTGACAGGAAAATGTTTCTATGCGCTCTCCACTGGATAAATGCTCCCTGACCCGAGCAAACGAAGGCTATTAGCAATAAATGATAGGAAAAACTGGCATAAATATAATAAACTATACCGAGCCGGTTATGTTTGCACAAATTATTGGTTACAAAAACCACCAAACGTTGTTTATCGGACAAAAAACTGTTGAGTTTGCAGCTACGCATACAAAGCGGGGTGAATAAACTAGTTAATCTTTAATCAAGTGGTAATTAATGCTGTGACATGTGGCCACACTTTGATGGATTGTCAGTAAAAAAGTGCGAGCACAAAGGAAATGAGGGTACTATACTAAACACAAGGTACCGTACCAAACAAAGGTACGAAAGCTAAAATACACGACTTACTCATATCATAATATCTTTGGTTATTAGGTCTTGTAATGTCAATGTGTGCCTGTATGTACTCTCTTCATACATTGTTGCCTCTCTTCATAAATTATATTCTGTTACAATATCTTAGTATTGACAAGTTGTAACAACGGAAACTCTACAAGTTTCCGTTGTTACAACTTGTCAATACTAAGATATTGTAACAGAATATAATTTCATTTCATAATTTCTTTATTGCACACAAAAGAAGTTAACAAAACACGGTAGGTAATATAAAGTGTACAATGGCGAGCTTATCTCTAAAAAGAGATCTCTTCCAGCAAACCAAGTTTCGATGAGAGAGGTAGATAGCTGAGCTGGGGTAGACCCATGTGTACAACAATAAATTAAAAAGGTTGCATACATAAATATATAATATGCATTCCAATATTTACTTATATCCTAAACATAATCACTAAAATCAAATCATATCAAATTATTTTTATAGGAATTTTCGGGATTTTTTCACTTTCAATCAGTAACTGAATTAAAAAGACCAATCATCAACATAAATGCCCTTTTTAAGTGCAAGCCAGCAAATTAATGGTGATCTTGTTAAAATTAAAACGTTAGATATAGATTTAAGTCCTAAGTATAGTTAATTGGCTTGCCGACTGACCGAGAGGGATACGTGCGTGACGTGTAAAACGGAGTTGATTGCTTCGAGCAAGGCAGCCCTTCACGTCCTTCCCGGGTAGTGCTAACGAGCGACAAATCATCATCATCATAGTCATCAAATCATCTCAAGACATTATAATTTCCAGGTTCTCAATTGAGAACCTGACCACTTGACACTGGCAAAAATAACCTCAAAAGAGGTTAGGACGCCATTAATAAAAAGAAGAAGAAGAAGAAAGGCCGCGTTCCTCCAAGGTTGATTGATTAGCTCCACTAGTTCACCTAAATAGGCTTGTGTCCACCTAGTCAAAATAGATACTTTTCTAGGGACTGTCAAAACGGTACTTTTGGTCTATGAAATAACAAAAAGTGACGTCATACACAAATGCTGTCTTTTTTACACAAAATTGAGTTTAAAAAACACAACTGCTGGTAATATACAATGACACAACCCAATTAATTATCGATAATTATCATGATTTATTGATAATTTGATGATGATGACGCTTTTCAAAATATTTCGTCCAAATTGTTTAGTATACCTACTTCAGTTGACATAAAATTGTCTAGCCTGGCGTGTGAGAGTTCCCGAGCAAGAGACATTGTGGCCGATTCTCTAGGTTACACTCACTAAAATTAGTTGACAATATTAACCCTTAATTACTCGCGTGGGGTATATTTTACCCCAAAGCATGTTTGAATGCTTGTTACACCTAAACTACTGATTTTTTCCTTGTGGCCTTCCCAGTAGCTGCCTAAATAGCTCCCCCCTCCATGATTAAGTCACCTGCGCCACGTAGCAACATGTTGTCGTGCCAGGAAATCGCGTCTGGGGTATATATTGCCCCACGCGAGTGTTGGTGCTACTATTTTTGACAAGTAAGTAGCAAACATTTTTATTTATTTTTGCGTTGAATGCTCTTTTGTTTGATTGTTTTCCAATTTTTGAGTTATATTTTTAGGTTACAACGTTCAAAATGGCAAACCGATGTCTTTGTGTCAATCATATTGCTCAGTATTTAATGGAAGATGATGAACAAAGCGCTATTGACAGTCCCGATGAAAATGAAGTGGAAACTGAAGTTATACAAATGATGATCATGATTCCGCCTCTCAAGAAAGTGCCAATGAAATGGACCATGAGTGGAGCATCAGTAGATCTGACAAGGGCTCACAAACTCGAGCAAAAATACAACAATTACACAGTGCCATACAAAAACGTCTCAAAAGAAGTGCCGATGTCCAGGCTAGTAGCTCCACGTCCAGAGATAGCCCATCCACTTCGTACAAGAGGTGTCATATCTGCCCAAGGTCAAAGGATAAAAAAATAAGGATGACGTGTGCCAAATGCAACCAGCACGTCTCTCATGACCATTCCATCAGGACATGTGATGAATGCAAAGACTAAATGGTTCCCTGTTTTATACATTGATCTCATCAAAATGTTCCTAGAATTATTGATTATGAATACTGTTATTCTCTAGCGTGAAGTTGATTCTTAAAAGATTTACTAATAAAAATAATATTAAGCAGTAATACTTTCTTTTATTCCATTTTTTTATTGGGGTAAAATATACCCCACGCGAGCGTTAGTGTAGCTTTTTTAACGCGAGTCATTAAGGGTTAAATCCGACAGCTCTTATGCGGTCGCCATAGATTCCATTTTCAAACTTACTTTTGAATTATTTTAATGTACTGATGAACTAATTCAAAAGTGAGTTCGAAAATGAAATCTATGGCAACCGCGTAAGAGCGTCGGAGCTAATATTGTCAAGTAATTTTAGTGCGTGTGCCCTAGAGAATTGGCCCCAGTGATACTTTGAGCGTCGCATCCGCCAAAATTTGAGTTGCCGGTTACGCGCCCGCGGGCGTTTATCGTACGTTGACGTGAGGTCGATGCACAATATTGCACTACGATTGGACAACTAATACAGTCGGGATACGTTCCAGTCACCACTACTGGTTCTGTTTCCGTGCTTATTTAGCGAGCAATAAGGACATGAATCGCACAGCATTAGGTTACTGCAACTGTAGGCGTGATTGTACATTTATTTTGTTGATTTGAGCGGGGGTAGACTAGGAACACACAGTGACAGTCTGTCACTATCGCGCGTACAATGACAATGCCATCCTGAGAGAAACTGCTCAAAAACATCGATCTAGCTTAGAGACAGTACTAGACTTTGTATTGTACGTGCTATTTTGTGCATCATAGGGACTACGGTTGCACTGTGTTGGAGCAAGCCGTCTTGAACGCGACTGTACATTAAATCAAAACAAATACGGTATATTTGCTATTTAATATGAGACGGCTTGAAAATATTAAAAAATAAATGTTACCGTGATAAATCATGATGATAAATCGATAGGTACCGGAAGACCAACGCTGTAAAAGTAACTGAACTTTGTGATGAAATGGTGACGTGTGAGCTTATTTCAGGGTGTATTTGTGTGTGTGTGTGTGTGTGTTTGAGTGTACAATATTGTGTACCGTAAGCCCATTTCCCAGTTGGAGTGACGAGGCACTTTAAATTTACAATTAGCCAATCATAAAATAATAATAAAAAAACTTTATTGCACACAAATTGTTACAAAATAAACAAGAATTACACTATATATTAGTGTACAAAGGCGAGCTTATTGACCGAGCGAGCGAAGCGAGCGAAGCGTCTCCGTTTCAGGTTTGGGCAAAAATGCTTTCGTATGTCCGGTTGTTCTCCTCTACAGGTCGCATTTATGAACCGATTCTCGTGAAATTTTGTGAGCAGGTTGGAAAAATAAATAGAATTTTTTACTCGAGCCAGTTTTTTGATTTTTTTCAAAATGGCGGAGATAAAATCGCTACAACCCAAACGGCTCGATGGATATTAACAAATGAGGTGTCGTTGGATTCGTAAAGACCATGAGAGTGAAACAGATGAGCGAGCGAAGCGTCTCCGTTTCAGGTTTGGGCAAAAATGCTTTTGTATGTCCGGTTGTTCTCCTCTACAGGTCGCATTTATGAACCGATTCTCGTGAAATTTTGTGAGCAGGTTGAAAAAATAAATAGAATTTTTTACTCGAGCCAGTTTTTTGATTTTTTTCAAAATGGCGGAGATATGGGGTTTTAAAATGTAAAAAAATCGCTACAACCCAAACGGCTCGATGGATATTAACAAATGAGGTGTCGTTGGATTTGTAAAGACTATGAGAGTGAAACAGATTATATAATTTTAGCAAAAAGTCAATAGGTTGTATAAAAGATCGCGAAATGTAGTTTACAAAGTTATTGGTGCGGCTACTTTCATACTGCATGTACGTAACCAGGTACATTCATAAGTTTGTATGTGTTATTGAAAGAAAATTATTTGGGTTATTTTTTTATGTGTTTTAGCAGTTCAGCTTTCCCACCGACATACTCGCGAGGTCTACAGCTCACAGAGCCACTAGTATCTAGTTTAATATACAACTAAACAATATTTATATGGTAGAGTGATATTCTACAGCCTTGACATATTGTTGAACGAGTGAGCGAAGCGAGCGAAGCGTCTCCGTTTCAGGTTTGGGCAAAAATGCTTTCGTATGTCCGGTTGTTCTCCTCTACAGGTCGCATTTATGAACCGATTCTCGTGAAATTTTGTGAGCAGGTTGGAAAAATAAATAGAATTTTTTACTCGAGCCAGTTTTTTGATTTTTTTCAAAATGGCGGAGATATGGGGTTTTAAAATGTAAAAAAATCGCTACAACCCAAACGGCTCGATGGATATTAACAAATGAGGTGTCGTTGGATTCGTAAAGACCATGAGAGTGAAACAGATGAGCGAGCGAAGCAAGCGAAGCGTCTTTGTTTCAATGCTTTTGTATGTCCGGTTGTTCTCCTCTACAGGTCGCATTTATGAACCGATTCTCGTGAAATTTTGTGAGCAGGTTGAAAAAATAAATAGAATTTTTTACTCGAGCCAGTTTTTTTATTTTTTTCAAAATGGCGGAGATATGGGGTTTTAAAATGTAAAAAAAATCGCTACAACCCAAACGGCTCGATGGATATTAACAAATGAGGTGTCGTTGGATTTGTAAAGACTATGAGAGTGAAACAGATTATATAATTTTAGTAAAAAGTCAATAGGTTGTATAAAAGATCGCGAAATGTAGTTTACAAAGTTATTGGTGCGGCTACTTTCATACTGCATGTACGTAACCAGGTACATTCATAAGTTTGTATGTGTTATTGAAAGAAAATTATTTGGGTTATTTTTTTATGTGTGTTAGCAGTTCAGCTTTCCCACCGACATACTCGCGAGGTCTACAGCTCACAGAGCCACTAGTTTATTACGACATAATATACTCTTAATAGCCGCGTAAATATTTTCCGCATGTTATCGGTAGTGTCTAAAAATAAAACTCAATGATACGGGCCGATATGGCAGGCGGGCGGGCGGCCTGATTCTGTATTTTGATGATACTATAAATCTATAAGTAGTTGTTTGAGACAATACCATACGACACGTGATGCTCATTATGCTGTTGTTAATTTTTCATTATACAGGGTGGAAATATTAAACACCACCTGGAGGGAAAGTACTCTCAATAATGGAGACAGCGAATTTCACTCAAAGGAAATATAAGGAATATTTAAAAACAAAATTAAAACTGCATTCGAAAAAAAAAATTCGCTTGCCAAAAACAGGAATCGAACCAGCTAAAAATTAATACAAAAATAAACACTCGCTATTTTTATGCACTCAGTCAATGCAGTCTGTTACAGATGATTTCTCCAAGAAACATTAGGTCTTACACTCGTCTGCCGTACATATCTTATCCATAAAATCGAATATTTAGTACACAAGTTCTATGATTAACATAACCCAGAACTAAGTTACCTTAATGTTCAATTTTTAAACTACGAGTATTCATTAGAACGCATCTTAGAAACGGATATCTAGTATTTAAGGCTCTGGGGGTTGCCAGATTTTTTCATGGTTTGGGCGTGGCCTAGCTTTTCCCGCCGCGCAGCCATGCCTCACTCCGCATCACGAGATCGCGACGCCGGAAACCAAAGTTTCAGAACAACGGTAGGTATGCTAGTGCGTGTCAATGATAATTATAAGATTATGATCTAGATACATGTACGTACCTACCCCACCTACACATCAGATTTTATTGTTTATGTATGTACCTGACTACCTGTCTCTTGAAATGTAAACCTCACTTGTTCATAATTGACTTTTTACATAGTGAAATCTTCAATTGACTTAATTATTAAATCAAAATTTTTGTTTAATTTTATGTATACTTAGCTGTGGATTTTTGTTCAATAAATAAATAAAACATGTATGGACGTACCTATTGTTCAAATTAAAATATATCAAAGCATTACGCCCCGTTTCCATTTAGGAAGACAGTCTGAATTATATATAACCTATTTGATCTACTAACTGCTATGCGTATTACCGAGTGATGTTTTATTGTAATATGACGCTTTTTTAGGAAAACATCTTGGATATAAGTATACTTTGCGTCACATAAAATAACCGGCCAAGTGCGAGTCGGACTCGCGCATGAAGGGTTCCGTACTATTATCTATAAAAAACCCCAAAAAAAACACGTTAGTTGTATGGGAGCCCCCCTTAATATTAAATTTCTTTTGTTTTTTAGTATTTGTTGTTATAGCGGCAACAGAAATACATCATCTGTGAAAATTTCAACTGTCTAGCTACCACGGTTTATGAGATACAGCCTGGTGACAGACGGACAGCGAAGTCTTAGTAATAGGGTCCCGTTAGGCACCCTTCGGGTACGGAACCCTAAAAACGCTGGAGGCGATGGAGCGGTGCATGGCAATAGCTTCCTTATATGTATGGGTACACTGGTGTAATTTGCGGAAAAGAATGTGGTAATATGCATGGCAATAGCGTCCTTACCTGCATGGACAAATTGGCGTAAATCGCCTACCACTGCAGCGTTCTTTTTAGATGATTATATCTATATTCATAAGGATGAGCAACTTATGATATGTGCTAAGAGAGTTCATGACTGGTTACCTAGAACTAACATGTGACAATGTTTCCGTTTGGTAGGTAGTTGTTTCCGTTAGGTAGTATTCATGAATTTCGATGGTTTTCTGATAGAATTTTCCACACAAAATCAGATACTTTTTCTCAGAGCATAGAGTTTACTTTTACATGAGCATAAAACTATCGAATATCAAAACGAATGAAACCACTCACGCAGCTCACGCTTCACGACTACCTCGATTATCGATTGTTTTAGGATTATTCGAATACTTTGAATGATTTCTACAATCGAGTGGCTTAGCGATTGTTATTCACAATCGTGCAACAGAGTGGCAAGTATAAGTTGGCGTTCCTGTGGCGGCGCCTCCTACACACTTTTATCGCCGCAAACAAAAAGTCGCCGCCATCTTGAACATTTTCGTCTGGTCTGATTTGCTTCAAAATCGATACCTGAAGATCTGGTTGGAGTCCAATTATGATTCTAAAGTCAGACTTTGAAAAAAGTCGCCGCCATATTGATCTTTTTTGTAATGTAGGTACTAGGCCGATTTGCTTCAAGATCGATTCTAAGAATGCGGTTGGAGTCCAATCATGATTCTGTAGTCAGATTTAGAAAAAAGTTGCCGCCATCTTGAACTTTTTGTAACTATTGTCTATTCGTGATAAGAATGAAGTGGAGTCATCACTGTCCGGCGGCTTAGCCACGCCACAGATTAATAATGGCCACGCCCCGTAACCAATCAAATCGTTTCCTCTTATCAAGCCAAGTTCACAGTGACCGGTTGAAGGCAAACTTTCAAACGCGACGGTTGTGTCCTGTCCATTTTAATTTTAATTTCACAACATTCTTATCACGAATGGACTGTAGACGGATTTGTTTCAAAATCGATATCTAGGAATGCGGTTAGAGTCGAATCATAATTCTGAAGTCAGATTTTGAAAAAAGTCACCGCCATCTTGAACTTTTTAGTTATTGGTCTGATTTGCTTCAAAATCGATATCTAAGGATGCGGTTGGAGTATATTCATGATTCTGAAGTCAGATTTTGAAGTTTTGTGCCGCACCGGCTTCAAACTGGTATTTTAAGCCCCGCTATAGCTATTGCTATGTGATATCAAATTGAAATTTTGCAATATGGGTATGGTTTTCGAGGTATTTTGGGGTTCTAGTGACGAATTAGGGGTCCATTTTGCATTTCAAGATGGCTGCCGCGCCAAATTTCTGTTTTGCAATATGGGTATGGTTTTCGAGGTATTTTGTGGTTCTATTTTATTTTTATTTTTTGACGAATATAGAGTCCATTTTGCATTTCAAGATGGCCACCGCGCCTAATTTAAATTTTGTAATGTGGGTATGGTTTTCGAGGTATTTTGGGGTTCTAGTGACGAATTAGGGGTCCATTTTGCATTTCAAGATGGCTGCCGCGCCAAATTTCTGTTTTGCAATATGGGTATGGTTTTCGAGGTATTTTGGAGTTCTAGTGACGAATTAGGGGTCCATTTTGCATTTCAAGATGGCTGCCGCGCCAAATTTCTGTTTTGCAATATGGGTATGGTTTTCGAGGTATTTTAGGGTTCTAGTGACGAATTAGGGGTCCATTTGGCATTTCAAGATGGCCACCGCGCCAAATTTCTAATTTGCAATATGGGTATGGTTTTCGAGGTATTTTGGGGTTCTAGTGACGAATATAGAGTCCATTTTGCATTTCAAGATGGCCACCGCGCCTAATTAAAATTTTGCAATATGGGTATGGTTTTCGAGGTATTTTAGGGTTCTCGTGACGAATATACAGTCCATTTTGCATTTCAAGAAGGCCGCTGCGCCAAATTTCTATTTTGCAATGTGGGTATGGTTTTCGAAATATTTTAGGGTTCTAGTGACGAATGAGGGGTCCATTTTGCATTTCAAGATGGCTGCCACGCCAAATTTCTGTTTTGCTATATGGGTATGTTTTTCGAGGTTTTTTGGGGTTCTAGTGACGAATATACAGTCCATTTTGCATTTCAAGATGGCCGCTGCGCCAAATTTCTATTTTGCAATATGGGTATGGTTTTCGAGGTATTTTAGGGTTCTAGTGACGAATTAGGGGTCCATTTTGCATTTCAAGATGGCTGCCGCGCCAAATTTCTGTTTTGCAATATGGGTATGGTTTTCGAGGTATTTTAGGGTTATAGTGACGAATTAGGGGTCCATTTTGCATTTCAAGATGGCCACCGCGCCAAATTTCAATTTTGCAATATGGGTATGGTTTTCGAGGTATTTTGGGGTTCTAGTGACGAATATAAAGTCCATTTTGCATTTCAAGATGGCCGCTGCGCCAAATTTTAATTTTGCAATATTGGTATAGATTTCGAGGTATTTTAGGGTTCTTGTGGCGAATTAGGGGTCCATTTTGCATTTCAAGATGGTCACCGCGCCAAATTTCTATTTTGCAATATGGGTATTGTTTTCGAGGTATTTTAGGGTTCTAGTGACGAACGAATTCGCGTTTATTCCCAGTAGTACACACCCCGCCGTCCACACTGTTACGGTATGGAAAAAAAAACCCATACGGTAACAGTGTTGACGTAGGTATGGGACTTTTTATTCCCAAGTAGTTCCGTTGGTTGCAGTTCATTGCGTGTTGAAAAATTGTGTCGATTTTGAAGCAAATCGGTTCAGTAACAAAAAAGTTCAAGATGGCGGCGACTTTTTTGATATTTGACTTCAGAATCATGATTGGACTCCAACCGGATCTTCAGATATCGATTTTGAAGCAAATCGGTTGAGTAACAAAAAAGTTCAAGATGGCGGCGACTTTTTTTAATATTTGACTTCAGAATCATGATTGTACTCCAACCGCATTCTCAGATATCGATTTTGAAGCAAATCGGTTCAGAAACAAAAAAGTTCAAGATGGCGGCGACTTTTTTGATATTTGACTTCAGAATCATGATTGGACTCCAACCGGATCCTCAGATATCGATTTTGAAGCAAATCGGTTGAGTAACAAAAAAGTTCAAGATGGCGGCGACTTTTTAAATATTTGACTTCAGAATCATGATTGGACTCCAACCGGATCTTCAGATATCGATTTTGAAGCAAATCGGTTGAGTAACAAAAAAGTTCAAGATGGCGGCGACTTTTTTTAATATTTGACTTCAGAATCATGATTGTACTCCAACCGCATCCGCAGATATCGATTTTGAAGCAAATTGGTTCAGTAACAAAAAAGTTCAAGATGGCGGCGACTTTTTTAATATTTGACTTCAGAATCATGATTGGACTCCAACCGGATCCTCAGATATCGATTTTGAAGCAAATCGGTTCAGTAACAAAAAAGTTCAAGATGGCGGCGACTTTTTTAATATTTGACTTCAGAATCATGATTGGACTCCAACCGGATCCTCAGATATCGATTTTGAAGCAAATCGGTTGAGTAACAAAAAAGTTCAAGATGGCGGCGACTTTTTTTAATATTTGACTTCAGAATCATGATTGTACTCCAACCGCATTCTCAGATATCGATTTTGAAGCAAATCGGTTCAGAAACAAAAAAGTTCAAGATGGCGGCGACTTTTTTAATATTCGACTTCAGAATCATGATTGGACTCCAACCGCATCCTCAGATATCGATTTTGAAGCAAATCAGTTCAGTAACAAAAAAGTTCAAGATGGCGGCGACTTTTTTGATATTTGACTTCAGAATCATGATTGGACTCCAACCGGATCCTCAGATATCGATTTTGAAGCAAATCGGTTCAGTAACAAAAAAGTTCAAGATGGCGGCGACTTTTTTAATATTTGACTTCAGAATCATGATTGGACTCCAACCGGATCCTCAGATATCGATTTTGAAGCAAATCGGTTGAGTAACAAAAAAGTTCAAGATGGCGGCGACTTTTTTTAATATTTGACTTCAGAATCATGATTGTACTCCAACCGCATTCTCAGATATCGATTTTGAAGCAAATCGGTTCAGAAACAAAAAAGTTCAAGATGGCGGCGACTTTTTTAATATTCGACTTCAGAATCATGATTGGACTCCAACCGCATCCTCAGATATCGATTTTGAAGCAAATCAGTTCAGTAACAAAAAAGTTCAAGATGGCGGCGACTTTTTTGATATTTGACTTCAGAATCATGATTGGACTCCAACCGGATCCTCAGATATCGATTTTGAAGCAAATCGGTTGAGTAACAAAAAAGTTCAAGATGGTGGCGACTTTTTTTAATATTTGACTTCAGAATCATGATTGTACTCCAACCGCATCCGCAGATATCGATTTTGAAGCAAATTGGTTCAGTAACAAAAAAGTTCAAGATGGCGGCGACTTTTTTAATATTTGACTTCAGAATCATGATTGGACTCCAACCGGATCCTCAGATATCAATTTTGAAGCAAATCGGTTCAGTAACAAAAAAGTTCAAGATGGCGGCGACTTTTTTAATATTTGACTTCAGAATCATGATTGGACTCCAACCGGATCCTCAGATATCGATTTTGAAGCAAATCGGTTCAGTAACAAAAAAGTTCAAGATGGCGGCGACTTTTTTGATATTTGACTTCAGAATCATGATTGGACTCCAACCGGATCCTCAGATATCGATTTTGAAGCAAATCGGTTCGGTAACAAAATATTTCAAGATGGCGGCGACTTTTTTAATATTTGACTTCAGAATCATGATTGGACTCTAACCGGATCCTCATATATCGATTTTGAAGCAAATCGGTTGAGTAACAAAAAACTTCAAGATGGCGGCGACTTTTTTTAATATTTGACTTCAGAATCATGATTGTACTCCAACCGCATCCTCAGATATCGATTTTGAAGCAAATTGGTTCAGTAACAAAAAAGTTCAAGATGGCGGCGACTTTTTTAATATTTGACTTCAGAATCATGATTGGATTCCAACCGCATCCTCAGATATCGATTTTGAAGCAAATCGGTTGAGTGACAAAAAAGTTCAAGATGGCGGCGACTTTTTTTAATATTTGACTTCAGAATCATGATTGTACTCCAACCGCATCCTCTGATATCGATTTTGAAGCAAATCGGTTCAGTAACAAAAAAGTTCAAGATGGCGGCGACTTTTTTTATATTTGACTTCAGAATCATGATTGGACTCCAACCGCATCCTCAGATATCGATTTTGTTGCAAATCGGTTGAGTAACAAAAAAGTTCAAGATGGCGGCGACTTTTTTTAATATTTGACTTCAGAATCATGATTGGATTCCAACCGCATCCTCAGATATCGATTTTGAAGCAAATCGGTTGAGTAACAAAAAAGTTCAAGATGGCGGCGACTTTTTTTTATCAACTTTTATCTCAGCTTGGCAGGCATAGCACATGCACGGATTTATATACTTAGCACATGTTGTTCATTGTGTAAAGTTGCTTAGGAAGACCGCTAGGGGCGCCACTGTCAACCTTATAAAGTTTCTTCTGATCTCCGCTGATATAGAGACGGCAGCACTCAGACAACGATGATGAGCAAAGAATGAAAAAGTGATAAATTGTGGTCGATTCTCTAGGTTACACTGACTAAAATTACATGACAATATTAAGTTTGACAGCTCTTATACTGACGCCATAGATTCCATTTTCGAACTGACTTTTGAATTATTTTAATGTACTGATGAACTAATTCAAAAGTGAGTTCGAAAATGGAATCTATGGCAACCGCGTAAGAGCGTCGGAGCTAATATTGTCAAGAAATTTTAGTGCGTGTGTCCTAGAGAATTGTAGGATTCCAGTCCGTGAGGATCGAACTTGGATCACTTGTGTTACTCAGTGCTGGCCCAAAACGATAACAATCCGAGCCATTGCTGATACTAAGAACTGATTCGAATATTGGCATATGATCGTGCGGGCATTTACGTTGTATTGATTGTGCAGGTAATTTGGAATAATAATTGAAACAAAAAGTAAACTTTAGAAAAAACCGACTTCCACAAACACTATTTGATTAGATTGAGTTTAATACAAACTGTAACTCCTAATCCCCAATTGGGGAATTATTTTGTCAAATCCCATCTCAGTGCTACCCCACGCTACTAAGGAACCTCTGTACAAAGTTTCATTGCTCTAGGTCCACCGGTTTAGGCTATGCGTTGCCTGCTTGTCAGCCACGCATTGTATTTGTACCTAGTATTGAGCAGGTCTGGTGGCCATATGTGGTCTTCATTATCAGTTCCGCATCACAATATCATTATGCTTATCATGAGTAAATACACGAGTTATTATGAATAATTGAAATAACCGGCCAAGTGCGAGTCGGACTCGCGCACGAAGGGTTCCGTGCCATTATCTATAAAAAACCGCAAAAAAAATATGTATGGGAGCCCCCCTAAATATTAATTTAATTTTAATTTAATTATTTATTTTTTTAAGTAAATAATATACTCAATATATTGTGAACATTTTAAGCGTCTACCTGCTACCATTATCAATATCGAGCAAAAATTAGCAAAAAAATCACGTTTGTTGTATGGGAGCCCCCCTTAATATTAAATTTCTTTTGATTTTTAGTATTTGTTGTTATAGCGGCAACAGAAATACATCATCTGTGAAAATTTCAACTGTCTAGCTACCACGGTTCATGAGATACAGCCTGGTGACAGACGGACGGACGGACGGACGGACGGACGGACGGACGGACAGACGGACAGCGAAGTTTCAGTAATAGGGTCCCGTTTGGCACCCTTCGTGTACGGAACCCTAACAAAAAGTAAGCTAATACCCGATACTACGCCATACCCATATTGCAAATAGAAATTTGGCTCGGCAGCCATCTGGAAATGCAAAATGGACCCCTAATTCGTCACTAGAACCCTAAAATACCTCGAAAACCATACCCATATTACAAAATGAACTCCAAATTCAGATTAGCTCGATGGCACCATATTCCTAAAGGACTTGTCACAACGAACCTAATGAGATGAGTATGAGAGTAGATAAATAGTGTATGAACTAAACATGGTGTGAAACTACACATAACTAGGTATTAAAACTCTCGTGGGATACTATCAAAAACACCCACTCGTGTTTTAATACCCCTCATTATGGAACAGTTTCATAAACTACTATTTCAATCCTACTGACTACCAGTAAGACACCGTACTACCAATTTTCAGGAGTATCAAGACGAATCCCATAAATTTTTTAGGCCTTGGCTACTTTTGAGGAGGAAAAACCGTATTTTATTATGCCATGACGATGCCGCGTAGCAATTATTTTATGACTGACTTTTATTGAGACGAGCGACACAACCTCTCCCTTCGAGAGCCTAAGCGGTAATGCCTCCCGTCGCCTTCGCGCATACCCGCATGCAATTTATTTCAGCGCAAGTGATAAAATGAAGATTGATTCGAAATCGCCGATTAATTCTTAAATTTTAAACACTAAACTTTAAGATATTTCGATTACCTATTTTTAGACACAAGAATCAAACCAATATTCCTCGTAGAACTGCTGGAATAACTCGATTTAGGTAAAAAAGGACTATTCGTTTATATTTTTTTTCATATACTTTATGATGACATTATGATCTTTTCAAACACTAAATTTTTAGGAAAGGGACTATTTTATAACATATATTTTTTCTGGATTCAGAAAGTGTCTCAATCTGCTGGAATAACTCAATCTGTTGGGCATTTTAGCTGGACGGGCGCCTTAAACGAGCATCAAAAAAGTCTAACCTAACTTACGTAACCGAAAAACTAACTGAGCCACTAAATTACTAACTATTTAGGCGCTCAGATAGTTTTTCAGTGGATCGTTTTTAGGGTTCAGTTAGAGAAACAAGGAACCCTTATAATTTCGTCAAGTCTGTCTGTCTGTCTGTCTATCTGTCCGTCCGTATCTCACAGAAACTTTATTCCAAAACTATTAGGACTACACAGTTAAAACTTGATAGTAGATAGATGTATTCTGTGAACCGCTTTACGATGTATATACAAAAATTTAAAAAATAAAATATTAAGTGTCTCCCCATACATGGCACTGACACCTACATTTTTTATCAAACTAATATGTGTGGGGTATCATCTATATTATAGGTCTTTCAAAATGACGTTGAGGTTCCTGAAACCATTTTTTCTCAAAGTCAATCGTTAAAGAGACCTTCCAAAGTGGGAAAAATTGTGTAACCCTCTAACTTTAAAGTAAGAGAGTGAAAAAAAATATGCTGTGTATCTCAATACAAACTTTCAACGAAAATTAGTTTGAACAAAATATAATAAGCAGTTTTTAGGATATAAAACATGTGTTAAAAATCACAAAGATAACTTTGTCATTCATACAAACACTGAAAAACAAACATCCAGTCTTATAATTACTTGCTAATACGGATCCCTGCATGGGTGTGTTCGACTCGCACTTGGCCACTTTTTAAATTATAAAACATTTATTAAAAACTGCAAAGATAACTTTTTCATTCATACGAACACTATGAAAAACAAAGTTGCAACACAAACATCCGTCTTATCATTACTTGCTTCTACGGAACCCTTCATGGACGAGTCCGACTCGCACTTGGCCACTTTTATTATATTCCCTTGGAAACTATGTTCTAAATATTCGATTTTATGGATATCTTGTACGATAGGCGATTGTAAGAGCTAATGTTTCTTAGAGAAATTTTATCTTTAGAAAAAAAAAATGGCGAGTGTTTATCTTTTTATTTTTAGCTGGTTCGATTCCCGGGAGAGGCAAGAGAGTTCGAAAAGTCTTTAACTGCAGTTTTGTTTCTTATTGAAAATAAAATAATGCTTCCTTTGAGTAAAATGAGTTATCTTATGGATCTAAGGTACTTTCCCTCCAGGGGCCTATTCGTTTGTTCCATCCTGTATTATGTACTCTGTGGTTGTGAATATCTAAACATGTAGAAATGAAAACAAAACAATTTCCAGACACTATGATTGAAGATAAGGAAAAAAACAAAATCCTATCAATTGTTTTTCTGGAGTCTCCTTCGCCCAATAACGCTTACAAAAATTAAATGGGCATTTAGAAAATACATCGTCCTCTGGCACGGTCCGAGAAAGAGTGACAGACAGCATGTTTGAGTGTCTGTTAAACTTCGAATTATCTATTGAGTATTGAAAGAGTGACAGCATGTTTGAGTGTCTATTAAAATTCGAGTTATCTATTAAATATTCGAACTTCATCGCTGTTGCCCAGAAGGGAAAGCATTATTTATGTTGTACTTAAGATCATTAGGTGTCGTGCCCACTTGGTTTCTTCTCGTTTGCTAACAGTAAGCGCCGACTGTTTCGCTTCTATTTACATCACTACACTAGTTAGTTTAGCGGCGTCTCCAAATGATATGTACCTCAACAGGACAGTCTGCAAAACAAGGCATAAGTTACAAAGGCAACGTTTGCATGGTATGTCCTTCTAGGCACCCTATCCTTAAATTCCGATTGGGTAGAAGGCGCCGTGTGAACTGGGCTTTTTCAAATAAACGTCAAGTAACTTTACGTAGGTACTTATGGGGGCGCGGCTTAGGATTTAAGTGCCGACGATGTCTTTCCTAGAGCTGGCCTATCAGGCCGATGTTAGTCGGTACGATGACCCGGAGTTTGAGGAGTATGCCAGGAGGAACTGCAATGAGGACCAGGAGACCAGAGCTGAGAAGATAGAGGAGCTGAGGCGGATGATACTGCGTGAGTTCATTTTCATACTTGATTGACGCTCGCTGCGGAAATGGGCTAGTGAGCTGGCTGCCTGTAATTCAAAATGTAGAATTTAACAAACAAACAACCAACCAACCAACCAAGCACTTTTAGGTAGGGAAAATAAAGTCCCCTGATTTCCTCAGTCATCATCATCATCATCAATCAGCCCACACCTACCCACTGCTGGGTATAGGCCTCTTTCTCCTAATACCACGCCATCCGCTCCGGTCCTGAGCCTCCCACATCCCTAGGCTGCCTACCTACTACGGCGGTGATGTCATTCGTCCATCTGGCTGGTGGTCTGCCTATACGGCGTTTTACGGTTCTGGGTAGCCACTCCGTTGCCACTTTGGTCCACCTTCCATCATCCGGTGTAGTCCCGTTCTCCACCCCCTGTCTGTCCCTACGACACACAATGTTTAATATAGTTTAACCCTGCTCTAAACTGTAGTAGGTACTCTACCCACATAACTTTTAAAAGCTTTCAATAACGCCGTGCCGGATGTTATTAAATAGTCAGTAAAGTGCTCAGTAAAGTTAACAGGATATTGATCCATTTAGCCGGAATTTGAACTGTTTGCTAAAATTCACCATACGGTATCTATAGGGGGTGATTTGTGGGTTTGTCACAGGCGCAGACGCAGAACTGAGACTGCACAGGCATACTTGAATCGTGTGTGGTCACTATGGACGTCAGGTATACTTGCACAAGTCTTCAGTTCCGCTATACCGTTCAAGTATACCGCTACGTATGTGGCAGCCTTAAGAATTCACAATATTACACAAAATAAACTAATATCGGTCCTTACAGCCAGAATTCATCTTCACAGAAAGGCAAAAATATGTAATTTTAGATACCTGGATGACAGTATTTTCTATGTAGAAACCTAAGTACTGGACCGATTCCTGATTTTCAAAAAATGGGACCAATCTGAAGGTCCATTCTTTCATATAAAAATAAAAACATATTTTTTGAAATCGGTTCACCAATAAACCAATTTCGAGGTAACACACATAAAAAAATATAAAAAACATAGCACTACCGAATTGAAAACCCCCTCCTTTTTTGAAGTCGGTTAAAAATAATAACTCTTTTCGCTCCACATAGTAACTAGGTATTATTATCATGGATATATTCCTGTTTTTACGCAAAATGCAATTCGGGTGCACAAAAACGGTACCTAGTACCTACTTATATTTGCGATTTCCCTAATTAAGTACTTGCAACACTGTTTCATATAGGCCCAACGGTATTGTATTATTTATGTACGCGACGAGCGCAAAAAATATGTGTTACATTAAAAACCAAGCTGAGGTGAATACACGTTGTATTTCATTAGATAGCTTCGATGAAAATGACTTTCGATATAATATAACTGAAATGTTTGAAAACATTTATCTACTAAGTGAATAAAAAGCGACGCTGAATTCCTAGTTTTATGTATGATCGAGCATACCAGACAGGCTGCTGTATTTCAGTGGCTTTACTTTTGACAGATTCACCCATACATGTTTGTCATTGCTTATAATGTACGTAATAAGGAACATAATAGCTTGATAGCACTAACTCAGCCTCGTAAAATTACTTTCTCGCCTTCACACGCGCGCACTATGTATGTTTACATCAAATGATGCCACACGGAGTAGATTTTGGACAAGATTACATAAGATTACTTTTAAAGCCGCTACTCACATGCCTGCTCCTGCGGCGATCTAGGAAGGGGAGCGGTCAAAAAGTGGGGATTACCTTGAATTGCTTCTTTGATTGTGAAGTGTGAGGGGCAATTTTTATGGCTCGCTCTGTGGCAGGGGCATCGATAATCTCGAGAAACGATCAAGCGAAAATTACATTAGACTTTGAGTGGCGGAACCAGCGATTCCTTCCTTGCAGGCGTGTGTGTAGAGCAGCTCCGAATTGCTCCGACCGCCCCCCTTCCTAGATCGCCGCAGGAGGACGCATGTGAGTAGCGGCTTTTATGCCGAAATTAGCCTATGATAAAGAGCGGTCGCCACCGCGCCGTGACCGAAATCGGTCAGACAGGCTTCGTAGTTTCTTGTATCTGATACAGCACCCGCTCAAAGCCCGCGCTGCCCTACCAACCTGCATCTGTATCCAGACAGTCCGGATCGCTTCTTCTTCATAAAATCTTTTAACTTTTCGTTCTCAAATGTCAAATCGCATTCATTTTCTTAGCTTAGGTCGACGGCGAGTGATGTTAGCGAATTGCATCTTGTCTTTGAAAGAAGAAAGAAAGAAATTGTCTTTGGGTGTCTTCTTGTGCTTTGTTTGCCGACGATGACCGCCCCGCCGTCTCGTCTAGGGGCACATGTGGCGGTTGACCCGCAACTGCCCCACTGACGACCCGCCGCGGATGAGGTGCGGTGCGGGTGTCAAATACAAGAAACTCTATGGCGTCCATTACACGCTAAGTTTTGCTGTCAGTTTTGCCCTAATCAGTGCTATGACTAACGAATAACTGACCGTCTAACGTCTAACTAATGCGATGACTGACGGTTGACTGAAGTTGATTTGTATCGACATCATGCAAACGTCACGCAGGATCATGACTGATGGAATTGACTGACGCTTGGATGAGCGTGTACTGGACGCCTATGAAGCTTGTCACACCAACGGGCGGCTGCGGCGGGCAGCAGCGGCGGCGGTTCGAAAGCGGGTCCGCGGTGTTGTACGTCAGCGTGGCGGCCATCGACAACCACCCCGCCCTGCCCCTGTTTCAGAGCGCGGGGAGTGCAGTCCGCGTCGCATGGACGACGCGTATCTCCTGAGGTTCCTCAGGTGCCGTGGCTTCGTGGTGCGACTGGCCCATCGATTGGTAGGTTTAATTTCAAAGGATATCATTCATTTTGGG
Source organism: Argyresthia albistria (assembly GCA_963457715.1). Lineage (NCBI taxonomy): Eukaryota > Metazoa > Arthropoda > Insecta > Lepidoptera > Argyresthiidae > Argyresthia > Argyresthia albistria. Next base: position 5,806,593 of record OY735260.1, read on the forward strand.
CCAAAAGTAAAAGTGCCGGCCAGAAAGAGAAAGTTTAATGTTCGGATAGGAAACACAAATCCTATATTTCTTTACTATGACACTTAACCGGTTTGCTCCATAGTAGTTATGTTTTATAGGCTATTTAAATTCGATAAAAATCCTATGATTAAATATATTTTTTCGCATGGTCATCATAAACCGCGTCATTAACTAACCATTGTCATGAAGTAAGTAACTTGTTTAATTACTGTTAATATTATTATTATTACAAGCCTGCTATGTCCCACTGCTGGGCCTTTGCCCAGCCTCTCCCCCTTTTCCACTCTATCCGATCCTGAGCGGTCTCCCTCCACTCCACTCTCCACGATACGATCACACTATGTAAGCTACATCACTTTGCAGACCGTTACCTACCCGGTTAGGTTTACTTTCAAGTCATGTGACATGTAATATTGAATGGAAAGTTAAACTCTAGCGATGCCCAGCATACTAACTTTGTATTACATCTATATAGTAACATATTTACGCAACAATTTGCCTTGTTTATTAATAAATCATGTTTCTTTTCTAGTTACTAAATGTTATTTGTTTCCGACACTTAGATACCCAGAATTAAGACTTCCTAAGAACCTATAAGTTGTAGTAGGTACCTACCAGATAGGTATGTTGGATAAAGTACCTACGATACGAGTATGTTTCAAGTCAAGGCATAAATCCATTCTGAGTCTTATCATAAGATCTTTTTTGGCTGTAAATCCATGTCGAAATTTCAGATATATTAACCACATTCTACACCGTTACCGTCGTCGTCGGCTAAGCTTATCAGTTCCCATTACATTTGCCATCAAACATAGCCCACAGCAGCAGCGTACCGACTTACCGACTAACTTGAATGTTGGTCTTCGAGTCTCTTATCGGTACCCGAATAGCCAGGCACGGCATTTTGGATTTAATTTATGGATAATAATGAACAATAATTTTTCACCTTTGGGAGCAATCGATACACTATCGATTTCCATACGAGATTCGAGGCCGTTCTGATTATAACAGCTATTTTAAAAAATTACACCTAATTACCTAAACAGAATTCTATTTAATTAAATATTAATGTCGCACTTCCTGTGCTTTTCTCAACAGTGGGTTTCCTGACAAATTATTGACAATGATATTTGCCTGCAGGTGGTTCGGTACGAAGAGTTTCGGCTGAAGCACGCATACCTTTATGAAGGCATCGACTGTTTCGCCCTGAAGTCAGTAAAACACGTTTATGGAGGCACTCTGCCAGAAAACCCAGTCAATGGCAGAATATCTCTAATGAGATTTGGTAAGGACATAGCCCGTAACATAATATGTTACGCCATGCTATATCTGAGCATGCAAGATGATGAAATATATCTATATACACATTGTATACATGCAAAAATATCTACACAGTAAAAAAGTCAAAATAAGGTCAAAATCCTTTTAATGCGACCTTTATTCACGCACGACCTATATTCTCCGCCGCGCCGCCCGCCCCGACACGGGATGCAATTTTACTTTCTATGTATTTTCAATGCCTTGTTCCCCTTAGTCACAGAAAATTGGGACTTCCAGCTTTATCCACAACAAAGTTATGGGGTTCGAATATGCGCTGAATGGCTGCCAGTAAAGGATGGTAGGTACGGTTGCTTTTTGTTGGTACCGTAATTGTAATGTGGTATAAAAAGATCTGATTTAATTTTAGATTTATTAACACATTCAAATAGCTGTCGGTCCAATCAGTATCCAAAATGCGGATTTTGCTACGATTGGATTAAGGTACACATTCTAATAGCGGTCGATCCAATTAATATCCCAAATAGCCAACCGATTAGCTTTTTGGTTCACAGGCAAATGGGACACCGACGCGGTGACAATAGACGACGTGGTCCGCGGAGCCCTCTTCATGGATGAGATAGCCGTGCTGCAGCCGCGCCTGCAGATCCTGGGCGTGACCATCATCGTGGACCTGGACGGGCTGAACTACCGGCACGTGAGCCGGCTCAACCCGACGGTGGCCAGCCACTTTGTCGCCTTGATGGGGGTGAGTGCTATTGCTACCTTTACCTTCAGAATCTCAAGTGGAAGTGGGCAGACACTTGGCGAGGCGAGGTGATTACAGGTGGAGTATATCCCTGACCTGAGTGATGGCCGAAAGAAGGAAAGAGAAACGTGGGTGACCGGCAGCCAGATGAGTCGATGAGATTACGAATATTGTGGGTAAGACTTCGATTGGCACAGGTCCGGATAAGTTGGCACAATGAGGGGGAGGCTTTACCCAGCACTGGGTGGAAAAAAGCTGCCGATGATGATGTAGTTCTTCTTCATGGATGAGACAGTCCTGCTGCAGTCGTGCCTGCAGGTCCTGGGCATGACCATCATTGTAGACCTGGACGGGCTGAACTACTGCGCACGAGCACAGATTAATAAAGAGTTAGGCACGAGTAGAGTAATACGAGCCGGCTCAACCCGACGACGTGGCGAGCCTCTTTATCGCCTTGTTGGAGTTAAGGGTCGTAGCAAGTAGAGGTCTTTAGAGCCTACCCACGTCTTCTAGCAAAATGCCGTGAGCATAAACAAAAAATTGGTTAAGTGCGGGTCGGTATCGCACACGAAGGGTACCGTACCATCGGACAACAAATCAAAAGCACTCAAAACAATAAAAAAATAAACAAAAAGAAAATTTAATAAGTTTATGCCTTCACGAGATTTGAACCGACGACCTCCGGATTGAGAGTCTACATCATACCTACCACAACCATGTGGGTTGACGCGAAATATGCTATAATATTTAAATGTGAAGTATTATGTGTCTATGACATGGTTGGTATGACAATAAATAAACAGTTTCAGTCAAGATCTCCATTTTCAACCGACTTCAAAAAAAGGAGGAGGTTCTCAATTCGACCCGTATGTTTTTTTTTTTTTTTTTTTTTCTATGTTTGTTACGCGATTGCTCCGCCAATTATGAACCGATTTGAACAAATCTTTTTTTGGCGTATAGGTAATACCTCAAGGGTGGTCCCATTGACACCAGGTCAGGATCTGATGATGGGATCCTGGAGAAATCGAGAGAACTCTTCAAATATTATAAGCAGACCTATAGTGATTTTTGTGTTTTTCATAATAACTCGTGCAAATGCACATGGTAAGCATAATATTGTGATGCGGAACTGCTGATGAAGACCACATATGGCCACCAGATCTGCTCAATACTAGGTACAAATACAATGCGTGGCTGACGGGCAGGCAACGCATAGCCTAAACCGGTGGACCTAGAGCCATGAAACTTTGTACAGGGGTTCCTTAGTCGCGTGGGGTAGCACTGATATAGCATTTGACAAAATTAATTCCCCAAGGGAGGGGGGGATAAGGGGTTACAGTTAGTATTAAACTCAATCTAATCAAATAGGGTTTGTGGAAGTCGGTTTTTTCTAAAGTTTACTTTTTGTTTCAATTATGAAATGCGTAAGTGTATCTAAACTACTACTATCCCTTCCTCCCTTCCTTTTCCCTTCCTTGTTTGTTATCGGCATGGTTGGAATTAATACCCTTGAGATTAGAAGAAAACTGGCACTCCTTGTTCACTATATTAGTTTGTTTCGTAATCAAGTAAATAATCCAAATACGTTATCTAGTATTGCATTATTCGTACCCAAACTGGGCGTACGAGTGACACGGCGGTGGCCGCAGTTGCTGGCCACGGTGCCGGTTTTCCGAACTCTCCGAGGCGAGAATGCCCCTACAGCGAGAGCAGTCGCGCTTATCAATAAATTAGTCAATGTTTTTGATCATCTTGATATTTTCTTTGATTCTATGCCAAAATTAGAGTACCAACTCTTTTTACTACTAAGTAAATAAGTGTTAAGTCTTTAGCAATAAGTGCGCTATGGTGTTGTACTGTTAAGTCTTATTGTCAATTAATAAATAAATAAATAAACACGTCTCTTGTATCGGGGCCCCCTTTAATTTGCAATATCTCTCGTATTTCAGTATTTGTGGTTGGTGCGGCAACAGATATACACATTCTGTGAAAATTTCAGCTTTCTAGCTATTACGGTTCGTGCAGACGGACCCGGTGACAGACAGGACGGACGGACGGACGGACGGACAGACGGACAGCGAAGTCTCAGTAATAGGGTCCCGTTTGGCACCCTTCGGGTACGGTACCCTAAAAAGTATGCAGATTCATAAGATCACAAGCAACTATCAAGATCTGCTATTAGGGGCATTGTACAAATCTGCAATCAACTCACGCGTTTCGGTTATTCCAATTCCGGTTTCAAGGAGTGATTAACCGAAATATACGGTTGAACATTGAAATAACAGTCGGTCCAACCGGTATCCAACAGACAAAGCCAACCGATTCAGTCCTTGCTGCCCACTTATCCATCTAATACTTTCTGAATCTTCCAGATATCATTTCCACTGCACACCCGCGGGATCCACATCATCAACTACTCCTGGATCCTCCACACATTCTTCTACATCTTCAAACGGTTTATACCAAGTGGAGCCTGGAGCCGCATCCACTTCCACGGGTACGACATGAGTTCCCTCCACAAGCATATAGGCCCTGAATACCTGCCGCCCGAGTATGGCGGGCATTGCCGCGACATCATAAAGTTCGAGGACTGGATTGGGAAGATCAAGCGGTATAAGGATGAGTTCCTGGTACATGAGCTGAAGGATTTGGGGTTTGTTATCCGGGAAGATTAAGGTGGTAGTAAATACTCTTCTAGCCACTAAACTCCTAGTGGTAGGTTTTACATAACATAACATAGCGTCACGCCTTTTCCCATACGGGGTGGCAGAGGCACCACTGTGCCCACTTTCAGCCAGTGATGCCACACTCCATTTAGCGTGACAGTGGGCTAGCCCATCGCCGCAGCTATGGAGTAATGAAGATTTCCTCACGATGTTTTCCATCACCGTTAGAGTGTCCGTATAACGTACTTAAGATAAATGACTTATGTCATTGGTACATGGTCAGCACCGGGATTCGAACCTGCGCCTCCTGTGTGAGAAGCAAGCATGAAACCCACTAGACCCCGGAGCTCAAGTCGATTTTACAATCCTCTGATAATGTTTAACTGTAGGTAGGTACCATGTTTATCTGGGGAATTTAACATTTCACAGGTTCATGATAGTTTTCAATCTGTTAATCTAGGGCTTGAAAGACCGCTCCTAAATGGTAAATCCTCATTTAAAATAAAACTCTGCTCTACATCCCACAATCCACTTAATTATTAATAGCTCCATTTGCAAATGATGGCTGATTCGTATTCGTTTAGCTATTGATGCTGAAAACTGCAGCACTTGTGTTCATTGATATCATAACAATTAATTAATGATTAACGTAAGTAAGTAGTTACCTATATGTACCTATCTAAATTATTTGTAAGCAGGTACCTATGTAAAGCAAACTCAAAAATCTACAACATTAAAAATGTCTCTAATATTGCTAATTGCTATAGGTATAGGCAAAGATTATGTAATTAGACGATTGTTTAATCTGGATACTTCTTATCTATTTCGTATATATTTATTGCACATAAAAGACAAAAAACAGAAAATACAGAGAAGTACGGTATCTGAACTTTGACCACTTGGCATTCGTCACGCCCGCCGGCTTTGTTGGACATGGACTGCACTGAGGCGGCGATTTCGGAGAACATTAGGTTGGATATGACGATCGTCAGCTCTGCTCGTACCTGGACGGCGGCGATCGAATGCCTGTCTCTAGGTATCATCTGCGTACACTCGTTGCACCGAAGATCTGCTCATTCGAAGACCCCGGGCTACCTCCACCGCACCATTGCTCTATGCCTCCACGCCTCCACGTAACGTGAGGCACGTTGCGCAAAGCCTGCTGGTAAAGTAGTGCAACAGAGCAAATCATCATCAGCATTGTGTTTGTTCCTTGATTACAATGTAACTTGATGGCACTTAAGGATTTTAAATCATTTTACTTATAACTTTGAAAGTTGTTAGTTGTATGTTTTTTGAGAAAAGTGAACTAGAGTTCCAAGGTGGCCCGGTTTATTTGCTGTCCAGTGTAGGCAAGTAATACAAAATGCAGCAAAACTCTAACGTCCGGTTTCAATAACCTATCTATCCACAATCTGCAGATAGATAGGGTCGAATTTGACCTAAGTTCTATAGCGCAACTGTCAAATCTAACTCTTGTAATGTGAAAACCATGGATGCTTGATATAGGTTATTGAAACCGCCGCGCCGGACGGACGTCACTAAGTAAGAATAAGTAGTAGTAGAGTAGGTAACTATAAAGTATCTGTAGTAAATGTTAATAACACAAAAATAACACAAATGATAACACACAGTTGATACAGTTACGAGTAGGTGCCTAATCTGATAATGGAGCTAAGTATAAGTGCCATCTAGCGGGTATTACTATCGTTACTTGGTAAGCCCCTTTTCCGCGCGGGACGCCGCGCCGGACGGACGGTGCCAAACGTCAACGCTCGACGTTCTGCAACGAACGGCTGACTCAAACCGGTTTATAACTAGGAGCGCACAGTTTCAAGGAGTCGCGATTACTAGAGTTAGCAGTGTTAGATGACCTTTAGACACGATTTTGTAGGTAATTCAGAACAAATTGATCCCTCAACCTCACCCTCTCTTAATATGTCTTCTAATAGTTCCATCCGATCCAGAACTACCACTGGATGAAAGGTAGATGTGGGACTTCTTCCGGGAAAAGGAATCCTGTGACACTATTCCCAGATACGACGATACGTCACGCACGGTCTATTATTTCTACACTTACGAAATTAGGGCAATATACGGGAATACGAGTAGAGCGAAATGATACAAATAGATTTATTAATTATGGGTAGGTATAGTAAGTAAAATGATCATGATCAACAAGCATGATTTTGTTCAGTCAGAAACTACATACACAAACCTCTTTCTCAATAAATTAATCACAATTTTCAAATACTTATTAAAGCATGACCAGAGGTTATCAAACTGTTTCTTTTGCAAATAGATTTCTATGATTAATGATGAATATTGATGAATGATGACCTCTGTGGCGCAGCGGATGTAGCTCTGCCTACCATGCGAGAGTTCCCAGCATCGATTCCTGGTTGGGAATAAAGAAAACAAAAAAAAAACAAGTCTTGGATGTTTACATGTTTAGGAATGTCGCTGATTCTGATTCCCTGGACACAGGGTATCTATGTGGCCAGAAACAATGTACCTACCTACGTGCCTGGTATGTAAATGTATGTAGTTATGTTTATGAATCCACTGAAAATATAAGCTGTACCTACATGGGTAGAAACTAGAAACATAAATCTTTAAATAATTATAGTAGATTGTTTACCAAGGGAGTAAAGAACTATTTTAGGGCGAGAGTGTTTTTTGAAACCCGAGCAACAACCGAGATTCCAGCTCGGGACTCATAAGTAGAATTCTGAGGGATCGAGGGTATCAAAGTACATCACTCACTCGAGCCAAAAATAGTTTTTACTCCTGAGGTGGACACTCTCTACTTTTCATCACCCTCTATGAGAAAAGGAGTACTTAATCAATAAAATACCATACATGTTTCTCCACACAGTTAATGCTTGTTTAGGATTGGCTTAATCTTGAAAATAGACTCAAAATATGCTTAAAATGCATTTTCAGAAAACCACCTTGTTACTCTTAAATTCCGCATGAACACAGTTTTTACATATAGGTATTACTCTTGATTTTATTGGTAACAGATCCTGTATTTGTCATTTGCGTTTTTTTGTATTATCATCTGGAGTTACACTCACTCATATTTTTGACTAATATCCGCAAACGAAATTGAAATCATTACCTACGGCATTCAGATTTGGCGCGGTTTGTTTACAAATCCATAACTTTTAATGATTTGGTCTGTGTTGCGATATCAATCTCTCTGTAATGTTGTGTCTCTGTTGTCAGCAATCGATGCTCGCCGCACGCCCATTCGCTTGAGGACATAAGAGTCCTTTGACTTTGACAGTGGGTACCAATGAAAGGGGATCAGAACTTGATTTCCCCTAATTTTAATGTCATTTTTTTTTTCTTTTCGGCCAGGAGAATGAAGGGGTCGATTTGGCCGATGGGATTATCTAATCTGTGTCGAGTACGCATTTTAGTACAAACTTTTATAATTGGCTTTTTTTCAAAAACCATCTCTGTGACACTCAATCAATAGTGACAGCAATTTTTTTGGGCAACAAAATTAAAGAGTTAATTTTATTCCCTGGGGACTAAAAGACCTACTTTAGTCCCTGTTTACCGGGACTAAAGTAGTAGTAAATATGTACTCAGAGAAATCACTCTTTGGTCTAGAAACTTACGATTTTTAGGGTTCCGATCCTTAAAAGGAAAAAAAGGAAACCTATCTATCTATCTATTATACTTTATTGCACAAAGTAACACATTTTACAATTGAAAGTGGACAACACATGACAAAGGCGAGCTTATCTCTATTAAGAGAGAAACCCTTATAGGATCATATCGTTGTCCGCCCGTTTGTCCGTCTATCAAGACCTTTTATATCGAGAATGCGTGGACGTATCATGTCTGTTGTCCTCTATATAGCTGTGAAAAAATCAACCTTATAGTATAGGTCAACGCAATCGAACGCTACGACCGTTTATGCTGTAAAATTGTTGTTTCATTTTCATAGTAATCGCAATGGACCCAAAACCTATAGGGGACGGGAAGTATCCCGCCAGCCTACAGTCATGAAATTTGGCACAAAGCTAGGTCATAACTAAAATTTTTAAAACAGTAAAGAATCAGGCAATGGCCATACTAACGAATATCTCGAGCGAATTTATAACGTCTATTCGCAAGAATAGTCATATTTGATAGATTTTTTATTCATGAGGTCGGTACTGTAAGATTTTTTAATGTTTTTATCGCCAATTTTAAAAATTAATAAATGTTCATTTATTTTGATGTTGTGTTTACTTTCCTTATTTATGCCCCTAAACTAGAGTAAGTTTATATACTCTTTGCTAAACTCCTCCTAAACTCAGATGGGCACAGACAGCCATGTGACATGTGACAGCCTTCTCCTACCGACTTAGTACCAAAAAAATATGACAGAGGCGCTATTTTCTTTGGCCAGAAATCAGTAAGAAGTTTAGTATTGTGTATTGTAATATGAATCGACGGAAAGTAGTCATTTGAATTTAATTTATGTGAATTGTAATGTCTTTCTTAGTAGTATGAAAAATAATACTGAAATAAATATTTTTCTTTGATATAGGTGGTGTTCATAGACGCGTTAGTAAGATGAGATATGATCATGCCCTGATTCTTTGTCTTTCTGCAAAAAAAATTGGTTGTGCGTGCTGCCGGCGTTCATCAATTTATAAGACGTTATCAAATCAAAAAATAATTTGGTTTGCATGGATGACATTAACTTTCTTTTTTTTATGTGGAAACCTATATACACCAGTTACGAGGTAACAATCTCCCTCTGTGATCGGAACCCTTGGTCCGCGAGTCCTACTCGCACTTCATCGTTTATTTAAATATTTACAACCAACAATATGAGCAGTAACTTTTTCCAAACATGAAATAACATATTTATGGCCTTTTTCAAGAAGTTCCGTTAAGATCAGGTTCATTGAACTATTATACCACAAATACTTATTATGATTTATTTGCTACAAAGGGCTTATCGAGACTTCTGGAAATCAGGCCCTTACTCTGAAAAAAAACTAATTAGGTAGGTACATAATTGAACAAAATTACCTAATAAATCTCATCTTTAGACTAGAAAAATCGCTATAAGTGTTCAACGTGTAGCCTACAATCCTGCTTAGATCTGCTTTTATTCAGCAAATGGATTCCTATGATGTATTCTCAGCAGTTCATTTTTCAAATCAATCGGGTAGTCGTGTTCGGCTAGATCATCCTCCCCTGCTTCTTCAATAGCATTATCAGCGCCATCCTCGTTCAGGTAGTTGAAGATCTCCTGATAGCTGTACTCCTGGTTGTAATCACGTGGACCGTTCCGCATATGTGCCGGCATTTCCTTGGTTCCGTGTATGACCAGCCTCATTGAATGTATTTTGCCGACGTGCATACTGTTGCTCTGAAAGGGTTAAATGAATTTAAGTTGTGATTTTGTTATTTTTTTGCAGTTCATAAAGATGCAATTTCTTCACTTGGTGGAGATTCTACAGTACGTCTAGATTTTTACTATCAATGAATATAACCTACCTCATCAGCAACAGTAGTGAACCAGAGACCGCGAGGGTTTTCGCCCCAAGAGGCGACAGAAGTTAGGGGCCAGTTGACGAAGCCAGCTGTTGAGTTGTCTTTAGGACGTGCGCTAAGTAACGTCACTTTGGTACCTGAAAAATAATTGTGATGATTTACAGATCACTAAAATCTTTATTAATTAATTTATATCTTCATCGATTAAAATATTTATGAAATATCACAAGTATTGCGAAATGGAAAAGTAATATTAAACCTTAAAGCTGATATCTAAATACACTGGCCGGTCGTTCGACAGCAAACGCTAGCTAAAACCAATTCGGAAGACCTCTTGGTCCTGGACACACCATTCAATCTAGATCTCCTTGCAGCAAGTAAAACGACGCAAATTGCGCTCAAGCTCTTCTGTTCAAAGTAGCCCCAAGAACACCGGCCCATATGATGCTACGGTACTAGGAGCGCAGAGACCTGCGGAGCTTACTTTGAGCGGAAATAATGGCGATTTCTAGCGCCCCTCGGTAGCTGTACTGCAAGGTTACAACCAGTTGAATGTGCTCAATGTAGTTTACAGCGCAGTTTTTCACTTCAAAGGCGATTTTGAGGAGATTTCCTGAAGATATGTTCCAGTCTTCTCCTGGGAGTCTGCAAAAATATCATGAAGAATAGATCAAAATATTGACTTTTCACTACCATCCTATACTACAGTTACTATTAGTATCCTATCCTTCTGTGATTATTATGATGATTATCCCTCTCTCTTGCTCAGCTCTCCTGAAGAGATATTTTTTTAAATATAAATAAAGAAAATTTTATCTTACCCCGCATTAAAATGCTCAGTAATCTAAATGCATACTTGCATACTTTATTACAGTTGCAATGTAATGAATGCACTAGCATTGACGATACCAATATAATATGCATCGATCTGTGATAATATGATACAAATGACGATATGATGAAATAAACGTCATTCAGGATTTGATGACGGGATCATGGAGAAATCGAGGGAATCGGAACTTTTCAAATAATTCGGGATACGATGTTTCCCTTGAAGATACTCCAATACATTAATTGTTAATCAAATAACATTATGGTTGCTAATCAAATACTATTTTATTAACTTTAATGAGGGGGATAGATTTTCATTGCATTCGGTTTTTTTCTAAGTTATAATTTTTGTTTATATTGTTATTGTTGCGCTTCAGCAATCGTATCATTTTTCTATAATTTGAAAAAGTTCGCGCGTCTTCCGCTTGTAAATTGACTGTGATTGTACGATTGTAATTTTTATTTGGAACTTTAGTGCCAACCAGTCACGGTTTAACATTCTCATTCCCGTCGACATTTGCGATCCAAAGTACTAGGCGGACATGAGACACTCACGGTACTATTGGGTCTACGTCACAGATAAACTTCTCCGGTACATTGACCCAGCTCAGTGCGGCATCGACGAGAGCGCCAGCATTGAGAAGTCCGAAACCAAAGCGTACGTCAAACCGAAGTCCAATACTGAAAAGTTATAATACTCTTGAAACATGCCTCTATAACTCCCAAACTTTATCATTATCTTTTTACTTCTCGATAAAAAAAATGGTTTCAAAGGCGCAGTCTCTTGAAAAATATAAAGATTTCTTATAAACTATTATGAAGAAATCTTTTACCTATTTATTTGCCATCCAGGATTATTTGAAAGAGGAGTGTACTCAGATGTCCATACAATCAAATGCTGCACATCCCGCCATGTCAGATTTTGACTGTAAAGGATAGAAATTGGTTATGTTTAACAGCTGTATTTCTTTATTTAAAGAACTCAGGGTCTGAATAAAGCTTTTGGTAAATAACAAGTCTTATGCCAACCAATTAGCTGACGATAATAAGCCGACCGACGGGGCATCGTTTTATTCCACCCACTATATTTGTCTAGAGAACGTTTCGCCTTTTTGTTGCGTTTTTTTTATTCAATCACAGTCGTGGCAAGTTTCCCTGGTAAAGTACCAAGAGACTATGAACATACAAGAGATGTTACTGACTTGGCGCTTAGCACCAAAGCAATGATTCCGGCGGCCAATGGAGCGGCAGCTGACGTCCCCGTATGGTGAAGAGTGCACGAGTCGTTTATATCCGTCGTCGCCTGTGAGGACAAAGAACCCATTCCAGAAATTAAGGAAAAATAATCAAGATGGTAATACCGTTCTTCTACAGATCTTTAATAAGGTACATAATTATAGATCTTTGATTTAAGTAGCCCAGACTTTATGGTAGCCAACTCATAAAACTAGTGAAAGACATAACAGATAAAGAGATGACTGGAGCCAATGGCACACCTCGGACACTCCATAGAACGCTCGTAAAATAAGCACCTATTACTAGTACATGACTAAATGAGGTTTGTATACGTGCAAATGTGTGCGTAAATATTGCTAGGGCTGGTAGCGCGGCAAATGCAGCGATTTGCGTCGGGTGAAGCGAAAGAAGACGGCCCGACCCGAACACAAGCGTTTGCATTATTATGAAGTAGTGTTGTCGAATAATCGATCGTATATCGATTATTAATCGATTATCCTAAGTACATATAAATAATCTAACAAATCGATCTAGAATCGATTTAGTCGATATAATCGATTGTATCGATACTATCGATTCTCATAATTGTACCAATATAATCGATTATAATCGACACAATCGATTTAATCGAGGAATCGTTTAGATTATATTGTTGTGTAATCTGTAACGTAACAATATAATCTAAACCGATACCTCGATTTAATCGATTGTGTCGAAAGTATCGATTTTATCGATTATATTGTTTTGCTTCTCACCATCGATACTATCGATATAATCGACTTAATTATCAGAAACAGCAATTACAATCGATTAATCGATTATAATCGATTATATTGGTACAAGTATAAGAATCGATAGTATCGATCCAATCGATTATATCGATAGAATCGATACTAGATCGATTTGTTAGATTATTTAGGTACCTACTAATCGATTAATTGATAATCGATTATCCGGCAACACTATTATGAAGTGACTTTGTAGGGGCGCTCGCTGCCGTTTAAACAGGTACCTGGTCGGGTTCTCATTGAAATCCTAAAAAATGATAATGTTCACTTTGATCCTTCATACATTAAGTTACAAAAATGGAGTAGGTAGGTATCGAATAACTGTCTAAAAGTGGGCACAGTGCCTTTGCCACCTCTTATGGGAAAAAAAGACAGCAAAGTGTGGGTAAAATAGTTGATTGACCCACCTACTACCTACTTTTCAACTCGAAGTGCTTCGTTCGCGTTGTTGAATCGCACCAACAACGGATAGCACGAAATGAATACCTATAATAAATGTACTTAATTGATAATTATGTATTACGGAAGGTTTAGTACTAGGTATCTTAGAAAATAAAATATGAAAGAGAACCTCTCCTTTTTTGAAGTCGGTTAAAAATAAAATATTACGACACTGACTTATTTATTATCAATTATCGTAGTCAGTAGCTAGTAAGTACTACAAACATATAACTCTGTCTCTGTCTCGCACAAAGTCTGTCCTTGTGAGAGAGCGAGACACATACAGCAAACGCTGACCAAGTTACATTCCGGGAGTTAGGTATTAGAATTTTTATTTCTCAAAAGAACAACAATAGAGTTGCTGTTGCTTACCTTCTTTCATCAGTCGGGAACCGAAAGAATCTCCTGTCTTTGCTGTTTCTAGTTGACGACAGACACACAAATAATGCACAAAACTTCACCATATTATATTACCGGTTATTATTCACCGTATACGCGCGGTCACTCGTCAGGCGTGCAGCCGCGTCTATTGATATTTCAACCAGTTCCTAGACGCCAGGGGTGGGGTGCGGTATCTGAATCAGCGCGGGGAAGGGAGTGGCCGTTCTGTACGGAGTACTATTATCTCTTCTGTGCCAATGGTTTGAGAAAACTTCAAAGACAAGTAAATAGGGAAATAAAACTTACAATTTTCTGCTCCCTATAAGCTCCTGATGAGTAAGTTGTCGCCAAGGTAGAGGCACATATCTCACCGTACCAAGGAAACAGTCCATGTTGAGATGCACTGGCTATTGATACCGTGTAAATACTGGATGAATATCTGAAAATAATGTTAATTAAAATTGATAAATAGATTAAAAATAACTAATGAAGTCAGTCAATTCATCATTTCAAAATTGTATTTACCCATCGCAGTTGCAATTGTCATGATTTCGGCCCCCGTTTCCGTTAGCCCATACGAATATTGTACCTTTACCACCTCGACCCTAGAAATTAATGTGATATTTATTACAGTTGATCGTTGTTTAAAATAAAAAGCATTAATTAAGAGAACCAACACATAAAACAGCCAACCAAATTCTAATCAGCTTTATTCACTTGCCTCGGTTATACCTCTAAAGAACGCCTTAAGAGCGAGGCGGCCCGGTCCCTCCACCGTTCGCCCATTGTCATCAGGGCCCCATGAAGCGCTGTAGATGTCTACTTTATCGTAAGCATAACCTTAAACCAGAAAACAAGTTCTAAATAAATAAAGAAAGCAATCTTTTAATTTATAAATATTGTCTTCTATAGTACCTATTTGATACATACCTAACTGCCCTACAGTAAATATTATTCTTACAAAATAATAAGTAGCTAACTAACAATTGCTAACAGCGCCATCTCTTAGTTAATGTGAAAACTAGCTGTCAAACCACGTGGGGGGCGTGGCCGCTAGGCGTGGTCTACGGTAATAAAAATTGAGAAACGCTGGATAAAGATGTGAATTACATAAATCAAGCGGTAACTCATTAGAATAGAATTACAAAAGCTCTTATTGATTCATGAGGACCTAGTACAAAGAGCTGACGCCGACGTTCGAAACCGTAATAACAAAGAAGGATGAAGACGGCAAAGTGGTACTTTGGTGGAGTGCAATACCACCACTTGGCTACATTGTGTAACCTTGTTCATAACTTGCTCAAACCTAGGTATACTCGTCCAACGATCTTTTGGCGTGTGAGTGACGTTTACAGGGGGGCGTCACTTCTACGGAACCTCATGCAATGATCCTGTCAAAAACGACAGTTTCACCTGTCACCGCACGTCAAAAGATCGTTGGACAGCGTAAGTACCTACTGAGTTTTCTGTCCGGTCCGTCCGACCGTGCGCGTGCAGCAAACACAACACAACCCAGTAACTCCGGGCCGAGCTCCGGGCCTCCCCGGTCGGTCGGCACGGCAGCAAATAATTTGAACTAACTGAAGAAATTCCAGACATTCCATGGATTCATGGTGCCCTGGTACACTAGGAGTCTTAACACTTCTCGGAAACTCAACAGCTGAATTCACAGTCGGGTTTGCATTGCTCACGGGCTTCAAATACAACGCGATGCGAGATTTTTGAGTAGGTACTCTATTGAGATTTTTGAGCTATGGTCTACCATAATAATTCCGCGGACTTGTTTGACAGCTCAAAGCACACAAATGTCCCAATATATAGGTAGAGGGTTTTCGCTTACATTAATTCCTAAAAAGCCAATTTTCTCAGGGATCGTTATAAATCGTATCGTGTGCGTATGCTGAATTGGGGCATATCCGTTCAGGGCTTTGAATACCAACTTTATTTGCAATTTTGGACTAAACATACGAGCTATATCCAGGTCCCATTCGGGCCACTCCTGCCATGACATCTGGTAGAGAAGTTTCTACTGCGTGTTCAAGATCAACGTATGGGTCCCAAAGTTTTTCGGACGATATCTGTTCAAACCTTCGAAAACCTACCAACCAACCTGAAAATCAACTTTATTTGCTAGGTACTTATATCTATAGATACTGAAACTGGAGTTCTTCACCGACTGGATCTCAAAAAATTTCAGAGAAGTTGCTTTTCTGGTTTCGTTGGCAGCTATTCGAAGCCTTGAAACGTGAAAAACTGGAAAAAGATGTTGTTGTTGGGTGACCTGCGTCGCCTTGGAGCCTAAGTTTTTATTAACACGCTTTTATTAGCTTGGGTTGTATGTATGTATGTAACGGAATCTTTGCGCTTAATTTTCACCGGTTTCTAGAAGTCTGATCAACTTGAAACTTTGCACACGTCTCAAGGACCGATGACAATGCAATAATTCGATGAAAATTTTCCATTTCATTTTTCAGGTGTTTTCAGCACGTCGGTCATCTACAGATATGGTAGCCGTTTCTTAAGACGATCGTTTCAGTATATGTAGAGAACTAACACCTAAACAACTAAACCTCAACGAACACAAACTCAAGTGACAAGCAAATTACAGCGAGTGAAGAGTTAGACGCCAGGACAGATCGAAGTTTAATGTATATTATTTTAAGTTAATGAACCTATGCCATAAAGTTGTGTGTTAAGTGTAATGAATTAAGAAGTGTTGCATACAAGTAAGTTACATATTGAGTTACAGATTGCAGTTTCATGATTTCGTGCAATACCTAGTCGTGTTAGTGTTAGGTGTTAGTGTCTAGGTGTGTGATTTACGTAAAGTTTCGGAAAGGCGTAGTGAACCCGGTGATGTGTGAGTGAGTGAGCTCTTGAATCAAAACTTAGCCTAAAGAACTAGTACTGATTATTTTCACAGATACTATAAAATTATCTATTTTGTACAAATAATTGTACATAGATAGTAGGTAGTCGCCGACGCTACGATTATCCCAATTCCCAACTCAAGGCCGAAAAGCTCCCACATGTTCGGATGGAGGGGTCAGGTAAAGAATCTTACCATTGCAAGTTGCGACTTGCAGACATTGAATAGACCCTTCTTATTGTTAAGAAAAAAGTACGAAGGCAAACTTCATTAGATAAAAGAAGACCGAAGATTTTAAACAGCTATTGAAGGACTCATTGAGCCTCCTTATACCTAAGGTCATGAAAAAAACTTAGTGAAACTCACAGCTCCCAGGAAACCTAACCGAATAGGAAATGGAAATTATGATATCTACCAAAAACTAGAAGGGGATCGGATGGACACATCGTAAAACTTTTCAAAACTTACCTATTTGCCGAATAAAATCTAAGAGACAGTTCTACCAGATATTGGAAAGACTCGGAGTTCTACGGAGACAACGACGAATCTTTCAAGCAGGCACCATAACACTCACTTTACGGCGCATTTAAATAATATGAAGTAATAAATAAGAAAGTCGGACGATCCATAGACTCTCTCAAACATGAGAAATGAAACTGATAGCTCATCGGATACCAAACTGAACAGTACTCAACAAACGCAAGCAACGACGCCTGAACCTGGTGAACACCAAGAACACGAAGAGAATATATGCTGCTCTCCAATCCCATTTCCTCCCCACTCCACTTTTCCTATATTGGCTTAAGGCTGCACAGTCGGTCGATTGAAATCACCCTCCTTTCCATCCTAACGAGCAGGACTCTCCCCCTCCTGTCAAAAATTTGTGTCCTCTGCTAAGCCGGCCGTAAGACCGGAACAGGATTAAAATCCTGGCTGGAGAGGCACCAACATCATCATCATCATTATCATCTAAAGTACCAGTGTGCCTAATGGCTATCCTGTATGTACTTACATCGATTTGGGGCTTTTTTTATCGTAGCTGGACCACTATACTGCATGCACTGCTTGCTGCAATGCTGCAATGGTGTAAACCAGTAAATTGTTCTTATACAATAATAAAAGGATCCATATTCACGGTCCCGAGGATCCCCAGATTGCATTGCAACGTAACCAAAAGGGTTCGCAAACGTTACGTCATATTTCACCGATTTTACTAAGGACGCATGACAATGAAGAGAGCGTTCGTCATCGCCATCACAATCTCGCTCTCGCCACAGTTGAATCGACATTTTGACTCAACATGGCGACCGCTTATATCAGGCGACCATGGACCGCAAGAGTTATCAAAACAGAATAATACCTATTGCTTCTCCCTCTATTCGGTCGGTGATTTGTCCGTCGAGTAACCGAACGCCGCCCACTTTCGCACCCCAAGCCACGCCCACACCGCACTTTCTATTGTTTGCCGTCATTGCGATCTGTGAACAACAAACAATATTTGTTTTGTTCCAAAACAGAAAAAAACCTATGTTGTACGTACATAATTTGCGTACGTGCAAATCATCCTTACTTCGCCTGCGCAACGCGTTCCATGCGAGTTAGTTTTGCCGCTGTCGTATCGTGGCATGGGGTCAGGATCCCAATCGTTGCAGTCCCAGCTTATGTCTGGATCCTGCCGATATAGAAAGAAAAGGATTTTACTCAAACAAAGCTACATAGTTTCTAATGTGATAGTTATTTTGACAACCTTTTTTGAGCAAAGTCGACGTTGCCCCAGAAAAGGCACCAGAAATTTCCTGTGAAAATTCATTACTGTCGTGTTTTAGCAACCAGCAATTACCTGTAAAAATCCATTATTATCGAGATTCGTTTCAAAAATAGTCAAAGAAAAAAGTTATGCAAAAAGGTTTCATTCAGAATTTGGGTCTGTGCATTAGGTGCTGCCGTAGTCCGCAATGACTGCACTGCAGCTGTTGGCCACGCTATGATGGCCTCGAGCTTAGCTTAACTACGAT
This sequence comes from Argyresthia albistria, assembly GCA_963457715.1. Taxonomy (NCBI): domain Eukaryota; kingdom Metazoa; phylum Arthropoda; class Insecta; order Lepidoptera; family Argyresthiidae; genus Argyresthia; species Argyresthia albistria. Next base: position 5,825,378 of record OY735260.1, read on the forward strand.
TCAGACACCAACCAACAGCGCGGCTAGCAACGCAGTCATTAGTAATTACAGACCACGGCAGTAAGTAATATACTAATTAATACCAACAACGATAACTCCGCGGTAAAACGCGCAAATTCGCGCGACTGCCGCGCCGCGCCGCCGCCGCCGCCACACCGGTCGCCTCGCCACTGCCACGGCCGTATACGTAACGGCAGCGGCGCGTCGCGTCGGCCGCGAATTTACCAGGCGATCAGATCGGTTAAGGAGCACGAGCTTTTGTGTCCCATAGTTAATATTTAAGCAAAACAGCCGGCTAGCCTGTTCAAACAGTTTAATTTTGGAGGATTCAGTTAACTTCTGTTCCTTACTTGGTTGGGAAGCCCAGTAATCCCCGATTGGTAGCATTTACCTTTAGACGAGGAATATTTGTATGTAACGATAAGTATATTATTATGTTTTGAGTTCGATGAAAATGAAGTTTTCGATGTAATTTCTAATGTAGGCCCTACATTAGAAATTTCAGTAGGGGTTTTTGGGGATGAAAAATCGAATGGGCTAGTTCTCATAACTGAAAAATTGGGTTATTTCCGAGTTTTCATGCTTTTCTCATACCCGTGCAATAGGATTGTCAATTTCACTTTAGTGCAATGAAAATAAGGCATAAATGCTAATGACAATAAAAACGTAAGTTAACTCATTGCAACCTCAGATCACGTGACACTTTTTGGCGCGTCTTCGGAAAATTCACAAAAAAGGTTCCTTTGTTCAAATAAGGTCGAATCATCTGTTATTCAACCTTCTTGCTTGCTATTACGCAAATATTCACTTTGTATTCCTCGTGAGTGTTAGGCACAGAGTGCAATCTATACGTGTAGGCTGAAATCTCAGGCTGAAATATTGAATATCTGAGCCTGAAACTCACGAGGAAAACAAAAAATGCCTGGTTGCTTCTCTTTTGCAGCTGTTCCAATCCAAAACAGCAGCAGAAGCATATTAATCGATGTTAATGCAGTCTGATGATAAGAATATAATGTCAATTGTGTTTGTACCAACCACTGAGCAAAGCCCGGTTCCCAGATATTATACTTAAAAGGAATACAGGTACGGACGGAGACATCATTATCATTATATTATGAGCATATTAATCGATGTTAATGCAGTCTGATGATAAGAATATAATGTCTATTGTGTTTGTACCACCAACCACTGAGCAAAGCCATTTGACATTTAAACCTTAACCATAAACTGTATATACGTAGATGATGTGGGCTATTCTTGAGGTGTCAAAACCACTAAACTAGAGGAAATAAAGGCACTAAACTGACATGACAACCTTCAAATCTGACAGCTCTTGCGCGGTGGCCACAGATTCCATTTTCAAACACACGATTTTAATTAGTTTAGTTAGTATAGTTTGTGTCGCCTTCGGAATCGCAGGCACTATTTTTTTATTAATATCCCTGTGTTTATTTGTCAAATAAATATATTTCTATTTCTATTTCTATAAAGTTCGGTTCCCAGATATTATACTTAAAAGGAATACAGGTACGGACAGAGACATAATTATCAGATAGGTACCAATTTCTTCATTTTGTTTTATTCTTAACCCTTTAGCTCCGACGTCTATTTAAAAAAAATGCTTAATCTCTTAGAAGAAAATTTCAACAATCTGGTTTGACTTCTATGATAATTAAATGCCTTAATTATTTTAAATATATTACATAGTTTTGTTCAGTGTATTTATCTCCTACGGTACTGGTGGCGCCATCTTCAACCTTCAACGTCAATCAATCTCTTCCTGCGTGCGTGTCGTTGGACTCCCCTTGTCGTACGGAAGAAGCCAAACCACTACCAGGATCACATACTCAATATCTTGATATAGGTATTTAGGCCGCAATACGACCAGCCGTGTTGCTCTTTGAATACGACCGAATTTTCAATAAAGAAGTTTTACTTCAACAAAATTTGACAATACCACCAACGACGAGGTGACGACAAGTACAGTACATATCCACCACATGTTAATAAACATAAACATTTACATGCAGCGAGCGGCAGCCGAATATGCGTGCCCTTTGTGGAATAACTCCACCCACGCCGGACGTGGCTCTCAAGGAAACCTGCCGCCTCGTCACCGGCCGGCTGCTTGAAGCCTACACTGACTGTCAAGGTATACCTTCTCGCCGGGATAGCACGATATATAGATATAGATAGACGGCTACAGCCAATGAACGATGAAGACGTGGGGACAGCTAAACGATCCCCGACATCCGCTCCATGACCACATCCCTCCCCAACAACGTCTCAAATCACGGGCGAGTTTTGCCACCAATGAGACTCTTTCGGGAGAAACGCCAAGAGAACGCCGGCTGAGAAGTTGGAGAGGTTGTATTGAACATCTCGACGGCTTGTGAGACCGGCAGAACGTCTCCCTCCCGACGGTACACAGGAGTGGACGGTGTGGAGAGCGCTAAACCGGCTGCGCGCAGGTGTCGCCCGAACGAAGGACAACCTACAGAAATGGGGGATAATAGCCGAAATCTCGAACTCACTGTGCAAGTGCGGAGCAAAACAAACAACCGGACCACCTCAAATCTTGCCCGGACGGCCCCAAATGTCATGAGGAGGATCTTATGCAAGCTTCGGCAAACGCCATAGCGGTGGCCAATTTTTGGAAAAATATAATTTAATTTGCAACAATTTAACGTTTCCACACGATAAGAAGAAAAACATTTACATACAGATACAGACACATACATTGCTTCTGGCCCCACATTAGGATATCCTGTGACGTGGGAACCAGAAACAGCGACATCACAAACATGTAGGAATAAACATTTAAGACCTGGGGTTTTTTTTTTTCAAATCAGCTGACCCACGCTGACAGGCAAAATGTACTCGGAAATCGGTTTCTTAATGAAAGTTCCTCAGAATGATGTCCCTAACAAAGTAGTTTCTCATTTTGTAGTTGTTCAACGATCTTTTGACGTGTGAGGACGGAGTCATTCGGGGCAGTTAACTATGTGGTCAAATATACCACAAAACACAAAAACACCACGAGCTCGCTTTCGAATTTAGTCTGACATGCTTCTTCAAATCTTCATACAGTTGTAATTGACACCCGCCCAGCTACCGACCCGGTGCCATATGCCAGAGCCATTGTGATTTTTGATATCGTCAATCCCCTGTGTGGCGTGCATGTCAAACAAAGCAAGCGCCATCTGCCACCCAATAGCAAAACCAACGCAAACCTCACCAACCATCTTGTTCATGGGCACAACCCAGTCCATGCGGGTACCAGGCGCGCATAGCACTCACGTAGTTGTCTCTAATGTCCGTGTGGTTATGTTCGATGCCGTCATCTAGCACGCATACACGGACTCCGGTGCCGTTGACGCCGCGTGTGTACGCGGGCAGCACGTTGAGGTCGAGCCGGGGGAGGGAGCTGCGGGTGCGGGTGTCCTGCTGCGGGGGGAACGGAATGTTTTTAATTTCTTATGTAGTCATCTCATGCTCCCCACCAAAAAAGAGTTGTTGGAAAAGTGAGTGAGTGAACCTTTAAGGAAATGTAGGTACCGATAGCCTCATCACCACTAGTCTAACCAAGTATAAGTATACGATTAAAGAATAAAGAACAGCGAAATTGATTCCCAAATACAATAGCAATTTGGCTGTTTTTTTACCAAATACCACTCCTCACTCCACAGCTCATCATTGAACAGATGTTCGCTGGACGCGTCCCTCTTCTCTCTTTTTTCCTCCTGCACATTGTCCGGACTGCCGAAGTCTTCTATCCTCTTCACTCTGTGTAGTATTCGGTCAGGGTCGGGGGTTGACTCGCGTTTCACCCGCGTCTTGGCGTAGAGTTGTTCTGCAAACCGTACCTGGTAGCAACAATACACTTTTATATGCTTAAGTAAGTAAAAATATTTTGTATTTTAAATAAAATAATCTAGCTAGATCTATTAGAATGAAAATAATTTAATATCTCGAGCTTTCCGGGATGTATGGTGGTTAAGTTCAAACTGGAATAAATAATTTTACTCAGGTCTCATCATCACCTTTTAGGGTTTACCCGGTTTACCGCGTAGCTCTACTGCTCGCAGAAGCACAAAATAGTGCTCGACTTCGACAGTGACTACCAAGACTTCAATTAATGTCTATTGCAAGGGGATGAGAACTTAATTTCCCCTAATTTTATTGTCATTTTTAGGGTTCCGTACCCGAAGGGTGCCAAACGGGACCCTATTACTGAGACTTCGCTGTCCGTCTGTCCGTCCGTCCGTCCGTCCGTCCGTCTGTCCGTCCGTCCGTCCGTCCGTCCGTCCGTCCGTCCGTCCGTCTAGCTGTCACCGGGTCCGCCTGCACGAACCGTAATAGCTAGAAAGCTGAAATTTTCACAGAATGTGTATATCTGTTGCCGCACCAACCACAAATACTGAAATAAGAGAGATATTACAAATTGAAAGTGGTCTCGGTACAAGATACGTCTTCACAACACGCTTGAAAAGTTTATACCAAGGCCATTTTGTTTTGGTAGGTAAGCCTTCTTTTAATGAAACTAAATTTAAATGATATGGCAATGTCGTCCCCGGACTTCTACAAAGACTTTAAATATTAATTGATGAATTACGACGTCTCTGTTTAGTCTGTAGAACTTTTAGAAAATAATTATAAAATTAATAGTTTTTAATTACTTTTGTTTTCATACAAATCTCAGAGCTCAGAAATTATTTTTTTCCTTTTGGCCACTTCAAGTTTGGCTGCCAGTGATGTTTTAATTAAATACTCTTTGGTGCGTTGAAATGATGTTTTGCAGTCTGCATGACATTGACATAAGGCGCCCGTCCAGCTAAAATGCCCAACAGATTGAGTTATTCCAGCAGATTGAGACACTTTCTGAATCCAGAAAAAATATATGTTATAAAATAGTCCCTTACCTAAAAATTTAGTGTTTGAAAAGATCATAATGTCATCATAAAGTATATGAAAAAAAATATAAACGAATAGTCCTTTTTTACCTAAATCGAGTTATTCCAGCAGTTCTACGAGGAATATTGGTTTGATTCTTGTGTCCAAAAATAGGTAATCGAAATATCTTAAAGTTTAGTGTTTAACATTTTAGAATTAATCGGCGATTTCGAATCAATCTTCATTTTATCACTTGCGCTGAAATAAATTGCATGCGGGTATGCGCGAAGGCGACGGGAGGCATTACCGCTTAGGCTCTCGAAGGGAGAGGTTGTGTCGCTCGTCTCAATAAAAGTCAGTCATAAAATAATTGCTACGCGGCATCGTCATGGCATAATAAAATACGGTTTTTCCTCCTCAAAAGTAGCCAAGGCCTAAAAAATTTATGGGATTCGTCTTGATACTCCTGAAAATTGGTAGTACGGTGTCTTACTGGTAGTCAGTAGGATTGAAATAGTAGTTTATGAAACTGTTCCATAATGAGGGGTATTAAAACACGAGTGGGTGTTTTTGATAGTATCCCACGAGAGTTTTAATACCTACCTAGTTATGTGTAGTTTCACACCATGTTTAGTTCATACACTATTTATCTACTCTCATACTCATCTCATTAGGTTCGTTGTGACAAGTCCTTTAGGAATATGGTGCCATCGAGCTAATCTGAATTTGGAGTTCATTTTGTAATATGGGTATGGTTTTCGAGGTATTTTAGGGTTCTAGTGACGAATTAGGGGTCCATTTTGCATTTCCAGATGGCTGCAGAGCCAAATTTCTATTTTGCAATATGGGTATGGCGTAGTATCGGGTATTAGCTTACTTTTTGTTAGGGTTCCGTACCCGAAGGGTGCCAAACGGGACCCTATTACTGAGACTTCGCTGTCCGTCTGTCCGTCCGTCCGTCCGTCCGTCCGTCTGTCACCAGGCTGTATCTCATGAACCGTGGTAGCTAGACAGTTGAAATTTTCACAGAGGATGTATTTCTGTTGCCGCTATAACAACAAATACTAAAAATCAAAAGAAATTTAATATTAAGGGGGGCTCCCATACAACAAACGTGATTTTTTTGCTCATTTTTGCTCGATATTGATAATGGTAGCAGGTAGACGCTTAAAATGTTCACAATATATTGAGTATATTATTTACTTAAAAAATAAATAATTAAATTAAAATTAAATTAATATTAAGGGGGGCTCCCATACATTATTTTTTTTGCGGTTTTTTATAGATAATGGCACGGAACCCTTCGTGCGCGAGTCCGACTCGCACTTGGCCGGTTATTTCAATTATTCATAATAACTCGTGTATTTACTCATGATAAGCATAATGATATTGTGATGCGGAACTGATAATGAAGACCACATATGGCCACCAGACCTGCTCAATACTAGGTACAAATACAATGCGTGGCTGACGGGCAGGCAACGCATAGCCTAAACCGGTGGACCTAGAGCCATGAAACTTTGTACAGAGGTTCCTTAGTAGCGTGGGGTAGCACTGAGATGGGATTTGACAAAATAATTCCCCAATTGGGGATTAGGAGTTACAGTTTGTATTAAACTCAATCTAATCAAATAGGGTTTGTGGAAGTCGGTTTTTTCTAAAGTTTACTTTTTGTTTCAATTATTATTCCAAATTACCTGCACAATCAATACAACGTAAATGCCCGCACGATCATATGCCAATATTCGAATCAGTTCTTAGTATCAGCAATGGCTCGGATTGTTATCGTTTTGGGCCAGCACTGAGTAACACAAGTGATCCAAGTTCGATCCTCACGGACTGGGATCCTCCAATTCTCTAGGACACACACACTAAAATTACTTGACATATTAGCTCCGACGCTCTTACGCGGTTGCCATAGATTCTATTTTCGAACTCACTTTTGAATTAGTTCATCAGTACATTAAAATAATTCAAAAGTCAGTTCGAAAATGGAATCTATGGCGTCAGTATAAGAGCTGTCAAACTTAATATTGTCATGTAATTTTAGTCAGTGTAACCTAGACAATCGACCACATTATCACTTTTTCATTCTTTGCTTGCTCATCGTTGTCTGAGTGCTGCCGTCTCTATATCAGCGGAGATCAGAAGAAACTTTATAAGGTTGACAGTGGCGCCCCTAGCGGTCGTCCTAAGCAACTTTACACAATGAACAACATGTGCTATGCCTGCCAAGCTGAGATAAAAGTTGATAAAAAAAAGTCGCCGCCATCTTGAACTTTTTTGTTACTCAACCGATTTGCTTCAAAATCGATATCTGAGGATGCGGTTGGAATCCAATCATGATTCTGAAGTCAAATATAAAAAAAGTCGCCGCCATCTTGAACTTTTTTGTTACTCAACCGATTTGCAACAAAATCGATATCTGAGGATGCGGTTGGAGTCCAATCATGATTCTGAAGTCAAATATTAAAAAAGTCGCCGCCATCTTGAACTTTTTTGTTACTCAACCGATTTGCTTCAAAATCGATATCTGAGGATCCGGTTGGAGTCCAATCATGATTCTGAAGTCATATATTAAAAAAATCGCCGCCATCTTGAAATATTTTGTTACCGAACCGATTTGCTTCAAAATCGATATCTGAGGATCCGGTTGGAGTCCAATCATGATTCTGAAGTCAAATATCAAAAAAGTGGCCGCCATCTTGAACTTTTTTGTTACTGAACCGATTTGCTTCAAAATCGATATCTGAGGATCCGGTTGGAGTCCAATCATGATTCTGAAGTCAAATATTAAAAAAGTCGCCGCCATCTTGAACTTTTTTGTTACTGAACCAATTTGCTTCAAAATCGATATCTGAGGATGCGGTTGGAGTACAATCATGATTCTGAAGTCAAATATTAAAAAAGTCGCCGCCATCTTGAACTTTTTTGTTACTCAACCGATTTGCTTCAAAATCGATATCTGAGGATCCGGTTGGAGTCCAATCATGATTCTGAAGTCATATATTAAAAAAATCGCCGCCATCTTGAAATATTTTGTTACCGAACCGATTTGCTTCAAAATCGATATCTGAGGATCCGGTTGGAGTCCAATCATGATTCTGAAGTCAAATATCAAAAAAGTGGCCGCCATCTTGAACTTTTTTGTTACTGAACCGATTTGCTTCAAAATCGATATCTGAGGATCCGGTTGGAGTCCAATCATGATTCTGAAGTCAAATATTAAAAAAGTCGCCGCCATCTTGAACTTTTTTGTTACTGAACCAATTTGCTTCAAAATCGATATCTGAGGATGCGGTTGGAGTCCAATCATGATTCTGAAGTCAAATATTAAAAAAGTCGCCGCCATCTTGAACTTTTTTGTTACTCAACCGATTTGCTTCAAAATCGATATCTGAGGATCCGGTTGGAGTCCAATCATGATTCTGAAGTCAAATATTAAAAAAGTCGCCGCCATCTTGAACTTTTTTGTCACTCAACCGATTTGCTTCAAAATCGACATCTGAGGATGCGGTTGGAATCCAATCATGATTCTGAAGTCAAATATTAAAAAAGTCGCCGCCATCTTGAACTTTTTTGTTACTCAACCGATTTGCTTCAAAATCGATATCTGAGGATGCGGTTGGAGTCCAATCATGATTCTGAAGTCAAATATTAAAAAAATCGCCGCCATCTTGAAATATTTTGTTACCGAACCGATTTGCTTCAAAATCGATATCTGAGGATCCGGTTGGAGTCCAATCATGATTCTGAAGTCAAATATCAAAAAAGTCGCCGCCATCTTGAACTATTTTGTTACTCAACCGATTTGCTTCAAAATCGATATCTGAGGATCCGGTTGGAGTCCAATCATGATTCTGAAGTCAAATATTAAAAAAGTCGCCGCCATCTTGAACTTTTTTGTCACTCAACCGATTTGCTTCAAAATCGACATCTGAGGATGCGGTTGGAGTCCAATCATGATTCTGAAGTCGAATATTAAAAAAGTCGCCGCCATCTTGAACTTTTTTGTTTCTGAACCGATTTGCTTCAAAATCGATATCTGAGGATGCGGTTGGAGTACAATCATGATTCTGAAGTCAAATATTAAAAAAATCGCCGCCATCTTGAAATATTTTGTTACTGAACCGATTTGCTTCAAAATCGATATCTGAGGATCCGGTTGGAGTCCAATCATGATTCTGAAGGCAAATATTTGAAAAGTCGCCGCCATCTTGAACTATTTTGTTACTCAACCGATTTGCTTCAAAATCGATATCTGAGGATCCGGTTGGAGTCCAATCATAATTCTGAAGTCAAATATCAAAAAAGTCGCCGCCATCTTGAACTTTTTTGTTTCTGAACCGATTTGCTTCAAAATCGATATCTGAGAATGCGGTTGGAGTACAATCATGATTCTGAAGTCAAATATCAAAAAAAGTCGCCGCCATCTTGAACTTTTTTGTTACTCAACCGATTTGCTTCAAAATCGATATCTGAGGATCCGGTTGGAGTCCAATCATGATTCTGAAGTCAAATATCAAAAAAGTCGCCGCCATCTTGAACTTTTTTGTTACTGAACCGATTTGCTTCAAAATCGACACAATTTTTCAACACGCAATGAACTGCAACCAACGGAACTACTGGGGAATAAAAAGTCCTATACCTACGTCAACACTCTTACCGTTTGGGATATTTTTTCCATACCGTAACAGTGTGGACGGCGGGGTGTGTACTACTGGGAATAAACGCGAATTCGTTCGTCACTAGAACCCTAAAATACCTCGAAAACCATACCCATATTGCAAAATAGAAATTTGGCGCGGTGACCATCTTGAAATGCAAAATGGACCCCTAATTCGCCACAAGAACCCTAAAATACCTCGAAATCTATACCAATATTGCAAAATTAAAATTTGGCGCAGCGGCCATCTTGAAATGCAAAATGGACTGTATATTCGTCACGAGAACCCTAAAATACCTCGAAAACCATACCCATATTGCAAAATTTAAATTAGGCGCGGTGGCCATCTTGAAATGCAAAATGGACTCTATATTCGTCACTAGAACCCCAAAATACCTCGAAAACCATACCCACATTACAAAATTTCAATTAGGCGCGGTGGCCATCTTGAAATGCAAAATGGACTCTATATTCGTCAATAGAACCCCAAAATACCTCGAAAACCATACCCATATTGCAAAACAGAAATTTGGCGCGGCAGCCATCTTGAAATGCAAAATGGACCCCGAATTCGTCACTAGAACCCCAAAATACCTCGAAAACCATACCCATATTGCAAAATTTAAATTTGATATCACATAGCAATAGCTATAGCGGGGCTTAAAATACCAGTTTGAAGCCGTTGCGGCACAAAACTTCAAAATGTGACTTCAGAATCATGAATATACTCCAACCGCATCCTTAGATATCGATTTTGAAGCAAATCAGACCAATAACTAAAAAGTTCAAGATGGCGGTGACTTTTTTCAAAATCTGACTTCAGAATTATGATTCAACTCTAACCGCATTCCTAGATATCGATTTTGAAACAAATCCGTCTACAGTCTATTCGTGATAAGAATGTTGTGAAATTAAAATTAAAATGGACAGGACACAACCGTCGCGTTTGAAAGTTTGCCTTCAACCGGTCACTGTGAACTTGGCTTGATAAGAGGAAACGATTTGATTGATTACGGGGCGTGGCCATTATTAATCTGTGGCGTGGCTAAGCCGCCGGACAGTGATGACTCCACTTCATTCTTATCACGAATAGACTATAGTTACAAAAAGTTCAAGATGGCGGCAACTTTTTTCTAAATCTGACTACAGAATCATGATTGGACTCCAACCGCATTCTTAGAATCGATCTTGAAGCAAATCGGCCTAGTACCTACATTACAAAAAAGATCAATATGGCGGCGACTTTTTTCAAAGTCTGACTTTAGAATCATAATTGGACTCCAACCAGATCTTCAGGTATCGATTTTGAAGCAAATCAGACCAGTAACGAAAATGTTCAAGATGGCGGCGACTTTTTGTCGGCGGCGATAAAAGTGTGTAGGAGGCGCAGCCACAGGAACGCCAACTTATACTTGCCACTCTGTTGCACGATTGTGAATAACAATCGCTAAGCCACTCGATTGTAGAAATCATTCAAAGTATTCGAATAATCCTAAAACAATCGATAATCGAGGTAGTCGTGAAGCGTGAGCTGCGTGAGTGGTTTCATTCGTTTTGATATTCGATAGTTTTATGCTCATGTAAAAGTAAACTCTATGCTCTGAGAAAAAGTATCTAATTTTGTGTGGAAAATTCTATCAGAAAACCATCGAAATTCATGAATTAGTGTTGCCGGATAATCGATTATCAATTAATCGACTAGTAGACACCTAAATAATCTAACAAATCGATCTAGTATCGATTCTATCGATATAATCGATTGGATCGATACTATCGATTCTTATACTTGTACCAATATAATCGATTATAATCGATTAATCGATTATAATTTCTGTTTCTGATAATTAAATTGATTATATCGATAGTATCGATGGTGAGAAGCAATACGATAGAATCGATTAAATCGATACTATCGACACAATCGATTTAATCGAGGTATCGGTTTAGATTATATTGTTACGTTACAGATTACACAACAATATAATCTAAACGATACCTCGATTAAATCGATTGTGTCGATAGTATCGATTTAATCGATTCTATCGTATTGCTTCTCACCATCGATACTATCGATATAATCGATTTAATTATCAGAAACAGGATTATATTGGTACAATTATGAGAATCGATAGTATCGATCCAATCGATTATATCGATAAAATCGATTCTAGATCGATTTGTTAGATTATTTATATGTACTTAGGATAATCGATTAATAATCGATATACGATCGATTATCCGGCAACACTATCATGAATACTACCTAACGGAAACAACTACCTACCAAACGGAAACATTGTCACATGTTAGTTCTAGGTAACCAGTCATGAACTCTCTTAGCACATATCATAAGTTGCTCATCCTTATGAATATAGATATAATCATCTAAAAAGAACGCTGCAGTGGTAGGCGATTTACGCCAATTTGTCCATGCAGGTAAGGACGCTATTGCCATGCATATTACCACATTCTTTTCCGCAAATTACACCAGTGTACCCATACATATAAGGAAGCTATTGCCATGCACCGCTCCATCGCCTCCAGCGTTTTCAGGGTTCCGTACCCGAAGGGTGCAAAACGGGACCCTATTACTAAGACTTCGCTGTCCGTCTGTCACCAGGCTGTATCTCATAAACCGTGGTAGCTAGACAGTTGAAATTTTCACAGATGATGTATTTCTGTTGCCGCTATAACAACAAATACTAAAAAACAAAAGAAATTTAATATTAAGGGGGGCTCCCATACAACTAACGTGTTTTTTTTGGGGTTTTTTATAGATAATAGTACGGAACCCTTCATGCGCGAGTCCGACTCGCACTTGGCCGGTTATTTTATGTGACGCAAAGTATACTTATATCCAAGATGTTTTCCTAAAAAAGCGTCATATTACAATAAAACATCACTCGGTAATACGCATAGCAGTTAGTAGATCAAATAGGTTATATATAATTCAGACTGTCTTCCTAAATGGAAACGGGGCGTAATGCTTTGATATATTTTAATTTGAACAATAGGTACGTCCATACATGTTTTATTTATTTATTGAACAAAAATCCACAGCTAACATAAAATTAAACAAAAATTTTGATTTAATAATTAAGTCAATTGAAGATTTCACTATGTAAAAAGTCAATTATGAACAAGTGAGGTTTACATTTCAAGAGACAGGTAGTCAGGTACATACATAAACAATAAAATCTGATGTGTAGGTGGGGTAGGTACATGTATCTAGATCATAATCTTATAATTATCATTGACACGCACTAGCATACCGTTGTTCTGAAACTTTGGTTTCCGGCGTCGCGATCTCGTGATGCGGAGTGAGGCATGGCTGCGCGGCGGGAAAAGCTAGGCCACGCCCAAACCATGAAAAAATCTGGCAACCCCCAGAGCCAGTGAGTGAACCTCATTGTACGGAAATTGTAGATGGGTGTCTCACGTTTTCCAGTAGGTTGTAGACAGTGCTGCTTACGGCGGCGTTTAGTAGGTACTAAAGGCCCTAAAAGCGCGGCAAGCTTTGAATCAATTCAAATGTTATTTTTCAACTAGCTACAAAGTTATTCTGACATAAGATGATAATTTGAACAAAACTTTTTGGCGATTTCATGAAAAATACAGTTACAGATCACACATATACAGGGTGGAACAAACGAATGGGCCCTGGAGGGAAAGTACCTTAAAATCACAAGATATCCGTCCGTCCGTCCGTCTGTCTGTCACCAGGCCGTATCTCATGAACCGTGGTAGCTAGACAGTTGATATTTTCACAGATGACGTATTTCTGTTCCCGCTATAACAACAAATACTAAAAACAAAATAAATTTAATATAAAGGGGGCTCCCATACAATTAACGTGTTTTTTTGCGGTTTTTTTAACCGACTTCCCAAAGGAGGAGGTTTACAATTCGTCCGGATGTTTGTTTTTTTTTATTTATTTTTTTATGTATGTGCCTCGATAGCGCCTAAACGGATGGACCGATTTGGAAAATTAGACCGATTAGACCTATAGTGATTTTTTTGTTTTTCATAATAACTCGTGCAAATGCACATGGTAAGCATAATATTGTGATGCGGAACTGCTGATGAAGACCACATATGGCCACCAGATCTGCTCAATACTAGGTACAAATACAATGCGTGGCTGGCGGGCAGGCAACGCATAGCCTAAACCGATGGACCTAGAGCCATGAAACTTTGTACAGGGGTTCCTTAGTAGCGTGGGGTAGCACTGATATGGGATTTGACAAAATTAATTCCCCTGGGGGGGGGGGATAAGGGGTTACAGTTTGTATTAAACTCAATCTAATCAAATAGGGTTTGTGGAAGTCGGTTTTTTCTATAGTTTACTTTTTGTTTCAATTATATAGATAATGGTACGGAACCCTTCGTGCGCGAGTCTGACTCGCACTTGGCCGGTTTTTTTTTTCTTTTTCGGCCTGGCCCCCGAGTCTCGCGCTATCGAGTTCATCTCCCCAGTCGAGATATCGGTTTTGATACCGCCTAAATCCGTCGAAATCGATCTCGATTTATATTTATTTCGATCGAAAACGGGTCGAGATATCTCGGTTGGTCGAAAGGCTAGTCGAAAGAATAGCTTTTTCTTGTTTTTGATAGAGATTTCGGTATCTCAAAATCGATATTTCGATCATTGACATGATCCCGCTAGCGCCAGAATTGCCCCCCAGGAGAATGACAGTCAATCTCTCGACTGAAAGGGGTAGTGGCAAAAAAACGCGCAAGATACAGGCTTATAAAGCAAAATAACATATCATAATGTTTACTTATGCCTGCCTGCCATAAGGCACTCAGGCAGGTATAACAGTACAGTTCAGGTACTCAGGCAGGCCAAGCCAAGTGGCCCCGACAACTTCCTCCTGCCATTTTCCTCTCCCCAAAACGGGCCACGTGTATCAACCGGCATTTACTACCAGGACGCCAGCAACCCTAGTAGCTGTTAACTCACCCTCCGATCATTGTTCAGGCTTTCCGTGATATGCGAGCTAGGGGTGCGACGCTGCATACTATGCCCGTATTTGTAGAATATGTACGTTCCGGGAAACCCGCGCACCTGTAAACGTGGAACAGAGATATTCCGGTTTATGCTCACCTGGTAATAGTTACCTGTTGAAGGTTATTTGGGAAGGTTTTATTAGGGGTGAGTTTTGTAAAGTAGGGGCAGTTTGTTAGAAAATAAATGGGGACCTTTACAAAAATAAGTCTACAAACCTGAAGTCATGAAACAACCTGTTGCTAAGGAATGCTGTTGCTGATTAACCATACCATTTGATTTATTCATTCTATTCCAAAACTTAAACTTAAACGCCCATGTAGGTCACCGCACCGGTGACCTTACCTCACCATGCCTAAAAAAGTACTTATTAGAAAAAACTTTAATTCGAAAATTGGCGCGGGTTAATGTTTATATTTTATATTTTTATTTTGTGAGAAAGAAAACCCTGAATAAGTTATTAGCGTTAGTCGTCGATCATATATCGAAGGCGTTAATCTGCTATATATGACACTGAATGCCAGGTGGTTTATATTCACTGCCTGCCTGCCATCTTAATAATTGACAATATCCGGGCCAGAGTCCGTACGGAATACTTAAATGTAGCACACACAGTACACACACACTTACCATCTTCTAATTTAAATGTGTCTTGAGGGGTGTTGCGTCTATTTATATATTGGACTTTGTCTAAATGCGTCTACAACTGCAAAGGGGGACATAATAGTGCCGCTATTATGAATTGGCTGCTGTTCTGCCGGCGTTTTACCATAATTCCATGCCAAATCAGTGCAGTCCCACTGCGGCAGGTGCCCGAAATAGCTCCTATTCCCTTCTCAGATCCTAGTATTTGACGGCTGAAACAATGGGTTGTAGGCGGCGCCCTAGCCAACCCTTAAACTAGCCCGCCCTTAAGGCAGATTTGATCCATAGGGTAGATAAGCGATCAGTTTTGCATAGGGGATATTAAATTACCAACAAGGTATCAGGCTTGCTTGGGGTGGATTCATACTCAGGCTCAGGACACACACATCTATCATCATCTTATTATTATTATTTACTAGCTGACCCGGCAGACTTCGTACTGCCTCAATCGATAAATAAAAGACCTAAACTTTTGTATAAATTAATTTCAAAACAAAACATATTAAATAATATCACAGACTTCAATAGTATATATCGATGAATAATATGAACTTTATTGAATAGCAATAAAGTTCAAATTGACTCTAGAAAACGATTGACTCTAGAAAACGTTTGTATGGGAAATAGAAAAGGGCTGTTTTTAGGGTTTTCCCGGAAATTATTCGATTTTTTCTCGCCTTTTAAACCTTCCCTGGACTTCCACGAACATTTCAAGACTAAGATAAGATAAATCCGTTCAGCCGTTCTCGAGTTTTAGTGAGACTAACGAACAGCAATTCATTTTTATATATATAGATTACGTATGTATTATTAATAAGTTTGTGTGAAACTCGAAAACTACTTGCAGGTGAAGTGGCAAATTGGCAATACAGGAGACGTGTAAGGCGAGATAGATAGTGGCAGGGCCGAAGTGGGGGTGGGATTATTTTGTAATAGGATGCACTGCACTTCATGGCCATCTTAAAACGACTCCGCGCGAGCGAAGCCGTGGACAACGGCTAGTACAAAATAAGCTGCCAAGTGCGAGTTGGACTCGCGTTGAGAGGGTTTCGTACAGTACAACAATAATAGTTAATAGTTCAGCTTTTCATACACAATTTGCACCCCATATTTATGAGGTCAGGGGGTTAAAGTTGCGGATTTCGGAGTTTTTACGGGATATGGGTGAATGTGCGAATCGGTCATATATAGTTTATATTTTTCAAAATAAGTCTTATAAATATTATAAAAATACATTTATGATCCTCACAATGTGCTCTTTTATTAGATATATGTCACACGGCATATTTAAAAATAAATAAATTTTGATTTTCTCATTTGGCCCCCCAAAAGTGGCCCTTACATTCCATATTTATATATTTACATTGAATCTCTGACTTTGGGCCACAGATATTGATATGTGTACCTACCAATATTCAACTTCATCGTTTCAATTTATGTTCTGAGTAAATTGCCTGTGACGAACGGACAGACGCACGAGTGATCCTATAAGGGTTTCTCCTTCTGAGATATGAAACCCTAAAAATTGGTCAATTGCGGGTTGGACTCGCACACGAAAGCTCCGCACCATCGTCGTCTATGCCTAAAACGGCAATACCTTAAACCTCGTCGTCAGTCGTTTCTTGCTATTAAAAATTTTCAGGCGCTATTGTACTGAAATTGACCTAATACTACTATTTCAGTATTTGTTGTTGTTGCGGTAATAGAAATACACATTCTGTAAAATATTTTAACTCCCTAGCTATTACGGTTCGTGCTGTAGGATCCGATGACGAACGGACGGACAGACGGACAGCGGAGCCTTAGTCATATGGTCCAGTTAGGCACCCTTCGGGTATGGAACCCTAAAATCGGCAAAAGTATGTGATTATAGATTTGGCGGGTCACCACCGAGCGAGCAGCCCGCCTATAGATGTTCCTGATGATGATATTTATAAGTCCCTTAGAATGTTAATGACCCTGGCAGTTCCATTTGATAGATTTTGATAAAACATAGCTCTTACTTATTCCTATAGACATAATGGTCATGCATGACACTGTCAAAACTTTGACGTATCGCGCATTACCATTCCGCGGGGTTTATAGCGCACTCCGTTCTAGAAGCGAAGAAGCTCATATCAATCTACGATACGTCTTCAAAATCATTCATCTCAACGCTCATCACGATCTTATTTTAGTTGTCCAACGATCTTTTGGCGCGGTGACAGGTAGAAACTAACGCTTTTTTGACAGAATCATTGCATTAAGTTGCGTAGAACTGGCGCCACCCTGAAAACGTCACTCACACGTCAAAAGATCGTTGGACAGGCATCGCAAGCTACAGTGCTACATGGATGTTTTGGCACGTGGCCAAGGGTCGAAACTAACGCAATCAATCCAATCAATCGATCGATCAATGTTGCAGTGGCGCCCCCCGGTCAGTGTCATCTAAGTGCCAAAACATCCATGTAGCACTATAATGTTGATGTGAATGGTTTTAGCACAATGTACTGACTGCAAAAAGGTGATTGATGAACGAATGAATGAAAATAGATTACAGCAAAAAATACGTGTACCTACTCACACCTATAAAACATATGCCCCTCGATAGAGAATTTCATTACAAACAACAGGTGTTCTTTGACAAAATATCGTAAATAGTAGGCTTTCTGAGACATTTCATTTTGATTATGTAAAAAAGTAATTTCCGCGTAAATGGAACTTTGATGAAGTCTTTTCCTAATTTATTATGATCATTACGGAGTTATGTGTTGTGTGTAACTTTATTACGTGTTTACTGTTGAGTTTGCTGCTGTCGCTACAAAATGGAACATAGATTTCAAAATTCCACTGTGATCTACGTCTCGTTTTCCTTTTCGTTCACATCAACAATTCAACATAGCCTGCGTGCGACCTGCGCCTGCGACACCACACCATATTATGTAATTCATAGAATAAAAAAATCTTAGATGGCGTCATGTACTTGCAGTGACAGCTGATAGGGTCAATAAAAAAGCAGAACATTTTCTAATTTTTCTGTCGATCCATCATAATAGTGTTAAATCGTTAGATAAATAACGATTCAACACACTTCAAGTAGAAAACCGTACAAATAGTAACAAAATGCATAACGAGAATTCGAGCGCGTCAAGCGAAAAAGCTGCAGCGTGAGAGCAAATCCAGACTTACTTGTTTTGCAGTCAGTACGGCCGTGTGTGAGTAAAGACAGCGATAGTGTGCAAGTGCGATAGCATGATGGAATGAAGCCATCTAAAGGACCCAATACACAATGGCCTGTGATGGGCCATGCTTTGCAATGCACAACTGTAGGCCACGATCACTTGATGTTCACATCACACTATAGGCCACGGCTCTTTGCTGCTTGGCGTAACACTTGCGATGGACATGGGGTGCATTATTTGAATCCCAAATTGCGAGCTCAGATCGATGTCAAATTATAAATTTTAAATCAGTTCATTGATCCACGATACTATACTGACATTTTAGGCGATCAGTCATTCAAGTACTGATTCAACAAGTACACTATCTCGGTCAGCGGTCGGCGAGGAACTAAACAATGTGCCATTGTGTGAACACCAGTGGCCCGGTACGCCACGATTCCTTTGATGAGTGTCCATGAAACCGACAACCAAGCAGCAATAATGAGCAGTGGGCCATTGTGTGGACACCAATTGATCGTGGCCTACACTACACATTGAGCCACTGAAATGGCCCACTGCAGTGGCCTATTGTGTACTGGGGCCTTTAATTTTACACACACAATGAGCAAGCGTTACCAAGAAACCACTTGCTCAATGAGGCACACACCCGGAATATCTCACAATCTGACGTCATGTGACGACCCAATACTCGCGCAGCTACCAGGGTAGCAGGCCCGTGCTGCAGATTTGCTCACACTGAGCTTGGTGATATTCATGTGTGGTGTGTGTGACACTGACTATTGACTAGTATGACAGAAGTGTACAGGGTAGGCAGATATTATTGTCAAAGTAGAATTACTTGGTCAGCTTGGTATATTTGTCTATGAAGCAAGAGACGAGACATAGGGTCCTTCTTCTAAGCCCTTATTTCCTATTACAGGGTGTCAAGGCTGGTAAAAGTCCACATAATCACATTGCTATGTTAATGCTAGCTAGTTACAGCATAAAATTGGTATTCCGGTACTTGAGTAAGACAATTACTATATTATTATTGGACCCCGCAACAGAAAAGACCCCGTGGAAGACCCAGGAAGAAGTGGATAGATTGGGATCTGAAGAGCATCGGGAAGAAAACATCTTGGTGAAGGGAGGCCAGGGATAGAGCGAAATGGAAGCAGATCGTGGAGGAGGCCAAGACCCACAAAGGGTTGTAGAGCCGACGGAAGCAAGCAAGAAGTAAGTAGGTATTCCTCTTATGACGTAGGCATCCACTAAGGAAGAATTTTTCAAAAATCATAGGGGATGTAAGTTTATATTGAGATTGAAATTGACAAATCGTTATTCAACAAAATACTTAATTTACAGTGCATATCTGACACATAAAAGTAAAAATCTGCAATAGGCTAGTGGCCAAGGTAATCCAATAAATCTAGGAACAAGTCTTAAGTTGCAGCATTATGTACAAAATGGCTTGACATTCTCAGAATCGTATATTTTCAGCAGATATATTTCATAAAGTCAATTTTGTGCAAAAAAGACAGCATTTGATGGCACTTTTACATGACGTCATTCATTCTGTTGTTATTTCATAGAACTCAGGAACAAAAGTTCCGTTTTGACAGTTCATAAAAGTATCTATTTTGACTTGACAGGCCACAAGCCTATTATTGAAAGGGTGACCAGCACAACAACTGAACTTTATATTCCGTTATAATTATAAGTGATTGTTTAAAGTGATTGACAGACGTATAACGAACAGGCCAGAAACATAAAATTTCACACACGTATTTCAGTTATATGAGTGTCATCATCACCTTTGGTGATGATGATAAACGTACACCTAAAGATCCGGTGCAAAGAGTTTCGCTAAAGGTCGAAATAAACCGCCAGTAACGCGGCAGCTACCTGTGTGATGTGATGTGGTTGACTATTTAGAAACAAGCGAAGGTTCGTTCCTAAATATCGCCATCGCCACTCTCACCCCCTAGCTAACTTTCAATAAACTGTTAGCACTTATAAATTGGGCCTGTGCCCCTCGGTGGGGACATTAATGGGCCACATTTACTTTACTTTTAGGTTATTGATAAATTATAATACAACATAAACGCTTGTAATACATTAAATATTATTATAGCAACAATAATGTTAGCTGCTGAGCTCCTCTATTCTAGCATGTTGTAGTATATTGATTGGTGTTTGTGTATTTCATTCACACACATCGCATGTCACATCACAAAGTCATGCGAGTTGTCCCCACTCACATGTGTACCAGGCGCCCAGTACTGGGTAGGAGATCTCACGCACATGTGTGGGGTTGTTGTGCGAGTGTGTGCTTCCTGCTGCCTGTCGGGTTACGTGGTTAGGGTGGCCCCGCCCGCCTACGCCCATGAGGGTTCAAGCCGAGTTTGAATTTGTTTTGAAATTTGCGAGGGAACGGGAAAGTGAATAGCTAATCTACCCTACCTACTAGTGTAGTGTGGGTTTACCTGCCCATAAACTACTTCTTATGAAAACTGGTATTTGGTTATCTGACTGACATGTAAATTACGAAAGACCGAAAGTGGTTAGTGTCAAGTACGTAACTTTAATTACATACAAGCAAAAGCATGCTAGATTCATTTAATTGACCGAGCGAGCGAAGCGAGCGAAGCTTCTCCGTTTCAGGTTTGGGCAAAAATGCTTTCGTATGTCCGGTTGTTCTCCTCTACAGGTCGCATTTATGAACCGATTCTCGTGAAATTTTGTGAGCAGGTTGGAAAAATAAATAGAATTTTTTACTCGAGCCAGTTTTTTGATTTTTTTCAAAATGGCGGAGATAAAATCGCTACAACCCAAACGGCTCGATGGATATTAACAAATGAGGTGTCGTTGGATTCGTAAAGACCATGAGAGTGAAACAGATGAGCGAGCGAAGCGAGCGAAGCGTCTCCGTTTCAGGTTTGGGCAAAAATGCTTTTGTATGTCCGGTTGTTCTCCTCTACAGGTCGCATTTATGAACCGATTCTCGTGAAATTTTGTGAGCAGGTTGAAAAAATAAATAGAATTTTTTACTCGAGCCAGTTTTTTGATTTTATTCAAAATGGCGGAGATATGGGGTTTTAAAATGTAAAAAAATCGCTACAACCCAAACGGCTCGATGGATATTAACAAATGAGGTGTCGTTGGATTTGTAAAGACTATGAGAGTGAAACAGATTATATAATTTTAGTAAAAAGTCAATAGGTTGTATAAAAGATCGCGAAATGTAGTTTACAAAGTTATTGGTGCGGCTACTTTCATACTGCATGTACGTAACCAGGTACATTCATAAGTTTGTATGTGTTATTGAAAGAAAATTATTTGGGTTATTTTTTTTATGTGTTTTAGCAGTACAGCTTTCCCACCGACATACTCGCGAGGTCTACAGCTCACAGAGCCACTAGCTACCGATACCGATCGACTAGTCGGCTTCAGAAAAGTCCGACTAATCGGCCGACTGATCGGCCGGCTATATAGTCAGTTATTTAAACCGATCATTGCATTGCTTTGTTTTGGGCGGTACGAAGCATCGGCAATGATTGTGATCAAATCAAAATAAATAAAATATTTTTTATTTTTCAAACATAGGTACATTAGGATATTATAGTATAGTATGTAACTGTCCTCTCTTTATTAGAATTATTCGTAATTTGAAATCGAAATTTAATTACTATGGTATCTATTAATAATTAATTTGCTGATCTGTATTTTGTTCTATTAATTTATTGTAATGTGATTTATAATAATGTTTGTGTCTATTTGGTTCGCTGTTATGGCACAAATAATACCTGTGATAATAAATAAAAATAAATAAATAGTAAAAATTTGATCCCTATGTTTCGCCAAAGGGCATACAAATATTTCATAAATCTAGGTCATATGTCGTAGGGAGATGATAGAATACGGGATTCAGCTAAATCCCTAGGGATTTTACAAAATCCCGGGAAATGATAGAATAAAAACACGATTCTATCATTTCACTAGCTAGACAGATTGGATGAAGTTAGCTAAATCACTGAACTGGTTCAGTGAAATAGCAAAAACTAAGTTTGCATGTTAAATCAAATGTTTATTTGGTAATCTAAGCACGTATTTCAATTATACACGGTGTTTAGACACCCTTTATTTATTATAAATAACATTAATATCAAAGATGTCCTTGGCCCTGTCCCATTTTTAAAAACATTGTAAAAAAGTCTGTCTTAAAAAACTATTCTTCTCTCCCGATCTAGTTTAGGTCATAATTTCTAGAATGTGTAAGGTATTCGCGTGAATGATACCTTAAATGATAAAACAATAACTAAGCATGTTTTTTGAAAGATTCTCACATAAAAAGCTTTCACTTGTTTTTGTTAAATGAGGTCCGAAAAACTTGTTTGATTGATGATTGAAATTTATCTTTCTCTTTAAAGGTCTGTTAAAACCAAGTTTTAACAGACTCGTCGAACTGAACTCCACCATGAGGCTCATCTCAGGAACGGTAATGCCCACCCACTCAGCCTGGTTGCCCGTGCTCAGCAACACCATACCTCCTGATCTACGCAGAGAGACAGCCGTCAAGTATCAGTTCGACAAAATAAAAGTGCGGCCTCGCCTCCCCATCAACGAGGACCTCCAAGCAACAAGCTCCAACCTCCGCCTCAAATCTCGGAGACCCTTCGGATTGATCGCGTCCCAAATCTCCGAGGGAACCATGTCAGCAGCCGAGAAATGGGCGGAGAGATGGATATCCACCCCCGCTCCAAACGCGCACCTGGTCAAAAACCCAAACGATCGGCCGCACGGCTTCAACCTTCCACGCAACTGCTGGACCAAGCTGAACCGACTCCGGACTGACCAGGGCCGCTGCGCCGAACTAATGTTTAAGTGGGGGTACAGAGACAACCCTTTCTGCTCTTGCGGAGCCATACAAAGCATGGCCCACCTGACGGACGATTGTCCTCTATGGTCGATCGAGGGAGGACTGCAAAAAGTCCACTCCGCTGACGAAGAGGCTATCAAATGGCTGCTCAAACTGCCACCTTTATGAGTCGTGACGTTGACGACAGCGACCAAACGCTAAATAAATAAATACCAAGTTTGAAGTATCAGTTGCACAATTTAAGATTTATTATAATGCTTACTAAGCAAATTAATAGAATCAATTGTAAAATAAAACAATTATTGTTCAATTTCGCAATCATTATCGATTAACTGTGAAAATCTGGGAATTTCTGCCAAAAACAATAATTCATCAATCAAAATTAAACGGTAAGACTTCGCCGTAGGCATATTTGGCTCAAATGATTCTAAATAGTATGTCCTAGCTTCGATTAATCTTTGCATCAATTCAAATAAATCATTTCCGAAAATTACACGATTAGCAGTGATCTTACAATGGGCATTGATCAGGGAGGCATCGATTGTCGTAAAGTGAAAACCATTTAGAGGAATAGGGATACTGATTACTATAAGGGGTTTAAATAAATAAAATTAAAACGGATTATTAATATTTAACGCAAAAACTGTTAATTTCATTTTCTTTCAAATACGTCATCGTTGGCTCTAATGCGGTAGTTCCATTGCCTACAAATATTAAAAAAAAATACATTTGTCAACAACAACAACTGTCAAAAGTGTCAAACAGAGAAATAACCGCTGAAAATAACCTTCGCATCGCAACAAATAAACATCCGAATAATACTAAAATAATCATGGGATCTAGAGAGTGCTTCGTTCCAAACTGCAAAAACAATTCGAAAAATAGCCCAACTAAACTGTTTGTACGCATTCGAGAAGATTTGCGTCAAAAATGGTGTCGTCAAGCTAAGGCGGAATATTTCAAGGTGTACACACAGTATTGCTGTGAAGATCACTTGGAAGTAAGGATTCTTTAGTCTCTTTGTTAAATACTTACTTAAATACTTACATTAACGGATCAATAAACTCAATTCAATTCTTGGTTATTGGCAATTTTAGAAATTAAAATGTTATAACTCGTTACCGACATCGGATAACAACGACTTATTATTTAAATATTAACTCTTGTTGACATTTGTCAAACGTCAACGTATTTTTACTTTTTAAAAGCATGATTGAATGCAAAGGAACTTACCTAATTATGCCAGTGGTGACGTCATACTTACAAAATTCAGAAATTTTAAATAATTAATAAAAAAATAATGACATCAAAAAATTAAAAAATATTCAAATTAGTTTCTTATATTTGTCTATATTTTCGATTTATAGAATAAAAAAAATGGGTGTTACGATGCCCATTATAGGGTGTCTAGACACCTTACTTTGATTACCATTTTTGACAGTTTAAACAATGTATACGAAAATTTACTAAGCTTTTTACATGTATTCTCGATATGCGTTTTCCGTTTTAAATTGTTATATGTATATTCCTAAAAAAAATATGACCTTTGTTTGCTCAACTTTTTTGCCAAAGTGTCCATATCATCAACTAATGTATTTTGGTTAATTTGGAAGTTCAATAATGTAACTTTGTAATTTAAACTCTATCATGTTCCTAGATCTATTTATCTAATTTGATTACCTTGTCCAAAAACGTGTCTAATATGCAGAGGGGTTGCTTGGAAAATGTCAGTTTAGCTCAATTTTACAGGAGACATAAAAAAAATATTTACAATACTTATAATCAAATAATTGGTAGTATAGTTGCTGTTTTATTGAAGATACTATGATCTGCAATGGTATGTGATATGTTTTTAGGCCAAAAGTTTTCCTGAAGTTCAGTAAAACTGAAGTTTGACATTGGTTAGTTTTCCAATAAAACATTGGCTGTTTTTCCAAAAATCCCCTCATTACGAGTATGGATAATGCCCTCATTGTAAACATAAACTACACATACATTTCAGTTATTCTATCCAAGGATAACACCTATGTGTGATGTGAAGCAGCAAGCTGTAATAGCCGCTGAAAACGACTTCCGTACTAGACATGCTTGCCTGGTCGGAGCGACGCTGACTCATTAGCTTAGCGCATGACTAGCGCCGACTGAAATCCTGAAATCCGCCGTCGCGACGTCACGCATAAGTGCGCACGCTGATAATAAAACAGTGATATTTATAATAACACACTTCATACTCATACATAACACTTTGTGTTAAGAGTATTGGGTAGGTAGGATACAATTAGGTAAAAAGTGTGGATTGGATACCTGAAATACAGGAGAAAACTGTACGGTCTCCACGTGTCACCGTACATTCGATACGCGGCACTTTACGTTCAACCTAAATTCTACGTACTCGTAGAGCATTCAGTATTCATTCTGCCAGGCGTTAGCTGTTACTCATCCCCATTAAAAATCTAGTTTATCATGTTCAATACATTTCCATATTTACCGAATCATATTATAGTAGTTTATGAAACTGTTGCATAATACCTAGTTATGTGCAGTTTCATACACTACTTTATCTACTCTCATACTTATGTGTCTCTCCTACAAAAATCAAAGTTAAAATAAACACAACAATATTTCTACATAAATCAGTGCTTAGACACAACAAAACGTTGTCACGTCACGTTGATGCGGTTAACGTTTTGTTGCCGCCAAAACCCAGCATATCACAGCGCATGCGCAGAGCATGGGCCACAGCTCAGAACAATAGGGCCACAGTATCAAACCACGATCACGATCTCGAATCAATGAACCTCTTTGTTTAAATCTTCCTGCCTCCAAGTACTTATCAAACACTGAGTGGCTTTTTGGTTGCCAACTATAGTTAAAAAAAAACTTTCCACCGATACCTCACGATACAGACAATCAAACACCTTGGTTGTACGGTTTCAGGACCCTTGCCTTTCCCAAAAAAAGTAGAACTGTATCGTTATGGAAAAAAGTTTAATAATAACATTAGTTTTGTTCGATAAGTGGTGTTATTATAAAAAAAATAGATTAGTGTATTTTGTTTATAAAGTACGTCATTATGAATTCGATTTCAATTTTGTAATTAGAACTTTATAACATGAGTGTAAGTAAAATTATTTTAATCATCTCCGTCATCACTCATCATTATACCAGAGTAGGTAGGTACGTCCTACACCGTACAAACCCTAAAATTGTTAGTGTAAAAAAACATTCCCGGTATTATCTATTTTGAAGTTAGTTTACAAAGCAGTTAAATAGGGACATAAACTTAATTCATGTGATCTTTAATTAAAGGGGTATCATATTATATAACACATTTAAGTTAATTATTCCCATTTATCATGAAGCTATGAAGAAAAAATAATATTGTTCACTAACAGTTGATTTAAGTTTTAATGTTTTTGGACATTACCTACTGATCTTAAAATAGCAACTTGTGACCGTCTGGAGGGTTAATTTGATTCTATTTTACAGAGAAAAACAACTATTTTTTCTCCTTTCTAATACTGGACTAGGATAGTGGGCGTACTGTCGGGTTAGCGTAATGAAATGAGGCAACACTAATCGAATGAGACTGACTGAAAAAATATATTTATCTTAAATTGTAACTATACATTATTTTAAAGGTCAAGGAGTACAAACGTTATAGAAAATAAATTGCTGCTTGATGAACTAACAAACTGTTTCATTGCGATTATGTTTAAAAAATTATATACTTTTTACTGCTATGGTGCCCTGGTACTTTGTAGGATAGGAAAAAATCTCGTCACCCCACCCGGAATCTGCGGTTTTAGCACCCCAATGGGCGGATTTATAGTAGCAATGTTTATCTTGTTTATGGCGTAAAGTAAGGGACGAAGCTATATACAGCGCATAGGTCTGTCCTTTATGCCATAAAAAAGATAAACATTGCTAAATAGAAATCCGCCCAATGTCCGACCCAATTTGGCGGCGGCGGCGCGGCGGCCACACGATATTAATTAAAATGTTTGAATGAAGAATAACTAGCGACATCTATTACATAACACGTGAAGTTTTACATCCATTGCCACTGTCAAACGGGTAGACGGATTTTAACGAGTTTTTCGTAAAATATGTAGTAGTGGACTTCCCTACAAGTTTTCTTTTCAGTCAGGCACAGCGGTCCAAGAGTATCAGCTTAACAATGAAACATCAGCATTTTAGACTTCAGCTTTCATCTTTTGTGACGGATCGTGTGTTTTTACACTAGTAGATAAGTATAGTTAAGTATTTAAATAAATTGATCAGTTTTCATAATACTAACAAACTATAAACATATATAAATACATAAACCATACGTATCCATCCAATGAGTTCAATGATCAAGCGGTGAAACTTTTCTTCGTACATTCTGCCCGTTGATATGACTTTTATCACTGCGTCAAACTTTAAGTCCTCGGTTATGCATCCGGGCCGGAGTCTAGCAAGTTTCATAGACACGGTCACTCAATTACGTACTGAAGGTTAACGCCGTCAGTGATCGACAGTGAACACAATATAAACGATTAACGTTAATTCCTGAACATTTGTCTCCATTAGCTGCCTGCCTCTGTACCACGTGATTCCTAGGAGTGGCGATGGCGACAATCGCTCATTCCATCGAATATTGTAAGGTGGTACGAGGATTTGGTCTTAATTTCTAAGTCTGTGTTTAAGTGTAGATAAATATGATGAGGCAGTTTTACTTTTCATAGATATTTTTAAAGTTTACTTTTACGTCCTTCATACGTCATACCTAAGACGTATCAACAGTTAAAAAAAATTACTTATAATTTTAAATGTTGAAACAGGCCTGCGACACCATAAGGACTCAAGTCTAAATATTGTGCCTGTATGTAAATGTTATGTTTATGTATTTATGAGGTGTTTACATGTTAATCTGATAAGATAACTTTCGAATCTCAGGCCAATTCACGATTTTAAATCAGTTAACCTTTTTGCTAACTAACTGCTAGAGTGCCACAGATGAAATCCCCACATTTTTGCTGTCTGAGGTTAAAATTATTTTGGACAAAATCAACCTTTTACACATATTTCATTACTTACAAAAACCATTCATTCCTTGTCTCTTCGATTTCATGACAAAATATGTTTATAACATAACAACATAAAATAGCGCGTCACGCCTTTTCCCAAACGGGGTGGCAGTGGCACAATAGACTTGTGGCCAAGGTAATCCAATAAACCTAGGAACAAGTCTTAAGTTGAAGCATTATGTACAAAATGGCTTGACATTTTCAGAATTCTATATTTCCAGCAGAAATATTTTATAAAGTCAATTTTGTGCAAAAAAAGACAGCATTTGATGGCACTTTTACATGACGTCATTCTGTTGTTATTTCATAGAACTCAGGAACAATATTTTCGTTTTGACAGTTCATAAAAAGTATCTATTTTGACTTGACAGGCCACGAGCCACTTTTAGCCAGTTATGTATGAACCTGCCTCGAAAACTTTTATTCTTCTGCCAAATCCCTCTACAGTCAATACGATTTGAGTAATAATGTACGATAACTAGATAAGCCGGCCAATATAGATAGAGTCCACTCATCTTATCACAAGAATAATAAAATAAGCTATCCAGATATGTAGATAGGACATTGCGTCATAGTTAGATTTTACCGTTCAGATAAACTGTTTTAAGTGGCGCAGCTTTATTAACGTTCCTCTTAGCCGTTATGCATATCTCTCAATAAAGAGTCGTAGATTTTCAACCTTATGGTTTGGTAATAGTTGGGGTCAAAAAAAATGATTTTTGGGAAACCGGCGGGCAACGAGAGGTAATATGTACAGGGTCTATAAGTCCCGCAGAAAGGTAATGCACGTACTGTTCCTTACATAAATTGATAGATTTTGATAAAACATAGCTCTTATTCCTAATTTCCTATAGGCATAATGTTCATGACACTGTCAGACACTGACACTGATCTTTGACGTTACGTGCCGACGTTGACGTTTCTGTCAAAACCAAAAATGGTGAAACACAGAAAGCTGTAACGGTGTAATAAAAAGTCTCTAAAAAGTCAAAGGAGGTTATAAGTATCAAAAATTACTCGCCCAACCATCGCAAAAATTCAAAATTAATTTATTTTCGATTTTTTGATCTCATGTTTCAATCACGTGAATACAATAAATGTAACTTATTTCAACTAATCGTTAATCGGGCTTTAATTCCATTGTAAATGTACCTTTACACATAGAAGGGCTGACACATAATTGTCATTATTTTTAGGGTTCCGATCCTTAAAAGGGAAAAAAGGAACCCTTAAAGGATCACTTCGTTGTCCGTCTGTCCTTCTGTTAAGACACGCGGAACGCGGAACACGGAACGCGTGGAGTTATCAAGCCACATCCACAGTAACTCACCCTGCTTAGTGGGCAGCCAGCCCGAAACTTCGATGAGCCGCTTAGATATATCTTTAAGTACTCGTCGGGCGTCTGGGCCCCACGGCCCGTGGGTCTCAAAACTGAACGGCACAAATATATGTTCTTCGCCAAGTGCGGCATACTTGCGTCGTTTGAGACCCTCTGCCGCTGCCGCCGCAGCGCCGGCCGCGGCAGAGGTCGCTGGTTGGTGACACGGGGCCAGCGTGTCTACAATTTTTATACTGTTTTTAAGACTATTTTGAAAAAGTTGTTCTCAATAATATGACCGATTCGCATGTCATCAAAACCTCTAGGGTACTTGCCGAAGTCCTAAAAATCAAAAATTTGGCAAGCAAGCACATGTTTGCACCTTCATCCCATAAAAATCCGAAATCTACAACTTTAACCTCCTAACCCCCTAAATCTGGGGTGTAAAGAAAATTTGTATGAAAAACCGAATTGTAGGGTACTTTTAGGGTATTTTATTGGTGTTAGGCCTATTATTGTTGTACGAAACCCTCTCAACGCGAGTCCAACTCGGCAGCTTATTTTTTATGTATAAACCTAATTACACCAGTTACGATGTAACAATCTCCAAGTGTGATCGGAGCCCTTGGTTCGCGAGTCCTATTCGCACTTGACTGTTTATTCCTTTTTAACGTACGAAACCCTAAAAATAAGTTAAATCATATATCAATATAATCATCACCCTTTTTTCATTCGGGGTCGCTCAGCTTAGGCGCAAGTGAATCAATAATCCAAATACATGACAGGAGGCTAGCCAGGGAGCACTTATCCAGTGGAGAGCGCATAGATACATTTTCCTTTGAAACACAACTCACTAAACGGGCGGCGGGGGACGAGGTAAGAGAGCTGTTATTGGTCAGCCACTGCGAAACTGTCTGGCGGCCCGTCTCGTACATAGTTGCGTATGCGAACGTTTGTTCAATACAACAAACGTTTGGCGAGCCGCATTCCCCCGCAGGCGCAGTCAATAGGCTTGTGGACTGGCCTGTCAAGTCAAAATAGATACTTTTTATGAACTATTATGTCAAAACGGAACTTTTGTTCCTGAAATAGTAACAGAATGACGTCATGTAAAAGTGCCATCAAATGCTGTCTTTTTTTTTCACAAAATTGACTTTATAAAATATATCTGCAGGCAATATACAATTCGGAGAATGTCAAGCCATTTTGTACATAATGCTTCAAGTTAAGACTTGTTCCTAAGATTTATTGGATTACCTTGGCCACAAGCCTATTGGTATATAATATAGTGTGTAGTACTCTGACTCTGAGGCTAGCCCTGCGCCTGCGCCGTAGTTCTGCCACCCCGTATGGGAAAAGGCATGACAGCACTATGTTGTTTGTATCATTTACTTTTCACTTTGCATATTATCTGTTTCTTTTGACGTCATCGAGAAATTCTCAATTTGTTACGATTGGACTTGTTTGTCTTTCTGTCAAATATGGCTCTGACCTTGGACGCCTCTGATTTAATTAGAAAATAAGCTCTTTTGATGGCCAGCCTTAATTAATATACATTTTCATTTGAAATGTGGAATTAATTAAATGAATACTTATAATAGAAGTCTTGAAAACCCCTAACGAAACCTAGCATTTTAATAAATACGAAATAAAATTTTATTTTATTTATGTAATGTTACAGTTATTCACTAGTTAAAACTAGTTCTTAGTAAGTGCCTCTGTTAAAACTACAAATACCTAGTCAAAACCTAGAATTCAACACTGATATATTTGATTTTCAGATAATAGTTGTCACAAAGAGCTTTACTCAATACTTTTAGGCGAAACTAGTAAAAAAGGGTTATAACTGTGACACATATATTTACAGTATGGGGCCTTTGTTTTAGCACGTCGTCGGGTCTCGTCTCGCTCTCTGTCTCTCTCGCTAAGTCAAACGCCGCCGAGTAGGTATCATACTCGTGGCGTGGCACCTTGAGTCCCGTCCCGACGACGTGCCAAAACAAAGGCACCGTACTGTACCTATAGTTTGCTACGCTGCGCAGCAAGGGTCTAAACGAAACAAAGGCACTACGAAATAATTCGTAGACGAACGCGTTACGGTATGACTACGAAACCAAGACGCAACCCGCGAATGGCTGCGGTGTACGGTGTACCTGTACCGCTACCTAGCAGGTGAAGTGACTACCTCCTGGGTCACTCCTGGATAAGTGACGTCACTATTTCTGTTTCAATCTCAATAAGGTCCTACCTATCCTAGTTTGTAGTGAAAGGCAATGCAAAATGTGTGTGTGTGTGTGTGTGTTTGGTGTATGACTTTAAAATTTCTGAGTTCCTGTATACTTATTAAAATAGAATAAGTTGTAATAATGCTATCCCGGCCCTTACTTCTGCAAGCAAACGCCCATTGATCTATCCGGGGTTGATTTTACAGCTACAACAAGCCTGCTATTGCTGTTATTGAAGCTACATAAGTACATAACCCATATGACCCAGCGGGTCACTGTCTGTCATAGACTAGAACGCCTTACGTGTATAGCTACTAGTAAATCATAAATACAAAGGCATACCAAATACCAACCTCGCCTCCAAAAACGTATCCCAGCTCCAAAGCCACCAGTTGAGCCACCTCTTCACCTGCTTCCACTTCTACCAGCCACTCGTTGATGAAGTCTGCTGCATGCTCCGCGTTGTGATCTCCATACCACTCATGCCGCCCTGGTACCTCTAGATATAACCCGAACGAATAACATGATACTACGAGACAAAGATAAATGCAAAGTTTTCGAAGCATTTCCAAATAATTAGCTAAGAACAATTTGAAGTGGAAACCCCAGAATCTGAAGTTTTGTAAAATAACAAAGTTTTAATTTTAGCGGGTGTTTCTATAGAAAGGTGCGGCATCGATGTTCACAGGACTAGAACTAACGGTCCCACTGAAAAACATTGGCGGAAAAGCTGTGATTTTCCGACGGCGACGGGCGTATACTCGACTGCGCAAACGTATATCTTTGTCTGTTTAAGCAATATTTTTATATTTACGAAACAGCAGGCGTATACATGTTAGATTTGTTTTTGACATCTTTAAGAACTAATCAATGATCTCCTTAATTCATCATAAAAAAACGTTGATCTAGCTTGTGGGTTCTGATCGGCAATATTGCCATTTGGCTAGCAATATTGCCATATATATAATATATGGTAGCAATACATTACATATGTTCCTACAAATGGCAACATTTCCGGCAACGGCACATCAGTACATTTGGAGTTATTCCGAAAACAATATGGTATTTATGGCAATAGTGGGTACAGTAATAAGGAATCGTTATTAAAAGCAAGCAAGTCTGTGAAGCATCCAGGGCGATGGCGACTAGGATGGACTGCATGATTTTATTGTTGCTTACTACACAGGCGAGTATAGGGTGGTGGTCAAGGCAAGTAATACAATTTCCTGCATCTGAGCGTGCGAGACACGGGCCGACTCTACCACGGACAAATACAAATTGAATTATCTATAACGGCTTGTTTAGGAAATAAATTACATTACTGAAATGAAATAGCAATGCGATAGCCCCTTGTCACGTAAAAATACAATAGGCAATTACCTACTGAATAATTGGCTAAACGTTTGCACACATACAAATACAACCGTGTCTCTGACACCCCGTGCGGAGAAATAGGTGATTATTTATCTACCTAAGGATAAGTCATGTAAACAGCAAGTAAATAGTAAAAGCCTAGTTTTAAATTAGGTAATAATTGATTCGTTAGATAATTATGAATTTTTGTTTGTTAGATATGATGACATTACCCTCGTTCCGGTGCTTCGGATTAGAAGTGCAGTCGGATTAAAAATATCCTATGTTAATCTTGCTCATAAGCTATATGTACCAATGTTAAATATGCCATCCAAATCCGTCCAGCCGTTTCAGCGTGAAAGAGAGACAACCAATAAACACACACAAACACGATTTTTCTAAGGAACTATAAAGTGTGACATCTCTCAGCCCCGAAATGATTAAGCTTCTGTTCTCCATAGTAAGATTATTTTATTTTAAATTGACAACCTTCATGAATGGTCGCCAACACTCGAAACGACGCTATGTTTACCCTATAGTTACCCTAACCCTTTCATGTTTTATTAGTGGGAAGGATTTCAGACATTCTCCATCTCCCCACGTTCAGTGTGTCAGTGGAGTAGATAGGTATTGTGGCCGTGAACGTTGCGCGCGCATAGTACACTATACTGATCGAAGGCCGACGGTATAGCAGCCTCGATTGAGCCGAAAATAGTCTGCACTAACCAACCACTCCACGGGATATTTCAGTACGCCATCACTGCAGATCAGAGGCTGCCAAACTGTAACGCTCAAAAAATTCAAAGGTCAAAATTATTCATTTTTATACATCAAGAAATATTATAGCGTCACGTCTTTTATCATACGGGGTGGCAGAGGCACAACTGTGCCCACTTTCAGCCATTTTGCGTGACAGGGGTCTAGCTTATCGCAGCAGCTTTGGAGTAATGAAGGTTTCCTCGCGATGTTTTCCATCACCGTTAGAAGGTCCGTATAACGTATATTTTTATATTTATTTATGTATAAGAAATATTACATAGAGCACATAGTTTTTTGCCTCTTCTCTACCTTTACTCGGACCACTCTGTGTGTGTGAAGAAGGCCAAATAAAACCGAATTAGCCTTAGCGGTACAACTCGAATTTCATGAAATACCTGCAAATGGTGTTAAAGCTATGAAAATCGGCACGATTGATCTTTAGACCATAGAAAATAATTTGACCCGTATCACGAAGAAAAAAGGAGGGGAGTTATGACGTCATCTGTTTTTTGTCAAGGCCTCGAAGTCGTTTTTTTTTTAAGTTTTTACCTTTGTGAATTATTTATTACTATGTGTTGGTCTCTTTGAGTATTAGCTCTTGCTTGCTCACATATACAGGGGGATCCAAAAATCACCCGTCCAGTTACTAAAAACTGCAAGACTGGGCTATTAAAAAATGGCTGGCACTAACAGTGCAAAAAAAGTGGCCAAGTGCGAGTTGGACTCGCCCATGAAGGGTTCCGTAGTAGCAAGTAATTCTATGACTGGATGTTTGTGTTTTTTACTTTAACTGCTTATTATATTTTATTCAAACCAATTTTCGTTGAAAGTTTGTATTGAGATACACAGCATATATTTTTTTTAGATTTTTCACTCTCTTACTTTATAAGTTAGAGGGGCCCCCCCCTTCTAACTTATAAAGTAAGAGACCATTTTTTCCACTTTAGAAGGGTCTGGCTCTTTAACGATTGACTTTGAGGAAAAATGGCTTTTGAAACCTCAACGTCATTTTCAAAGACCTATCTATAAACCTATAAAAACAAATATAGGTTTAATGAAAAAAAAAATTTTTTTAGTGTCTGTTCCATGTACGGAGAGCTCCCCCATAGTATTGTATTTTTTAAATTTTTGTATGAAAATTGTAAAGCGGTTCACAGAATACATCTACGTACCAAGTTTCAACTGTGTAGTCCTAATAGTTTTGGAATAAAGATGCTGTGACATACCGACAGACAGACAGACAGAATTGACAAATTTATAAGGGTTCCTTGTTACTATAACGGAACCCTAAAAAGGGGAATATGAATAAAACCCTCACACCGACTACAACTCATATTAAATGCGACTTAGACTGTGGTTTTGTTAAGATGCATCTAAGGCAGGCCTATCTTCGGTGTGGTGACTTTTGGGGCACCCTGTATATCTAATACCAGCTGAAATTTCTGTAATGTTACTACTGTCTACGTAATTTTAAATGTGCTATCAGTTACTATGAACGAAGCTCACAGGAAGTGCATCATTAAACTGTTCTCTCACTCAGGGATAATTATACAGACATTACAAACATTTCACAAATGAAAGACCCGACATAATGTCCGATATCGTTATAATTTAATGTACGTAATTTTTAATCGAGTTCAACACAAAAAATCCGACTACAAGCGTTAATTCTCCCCTAATATGGATTAGAATATTGTTTTTAAATACGAAAACGAGCCATTGTCTTGTATTGTTGTTTCTCTCCTAAGTAAGTAAAGTATCCAAAACTTAAATTTAATTAAATTAAACTGTTCAGCAGGGCAGTTCACTTTCTAAAAACATTTCTTATCATATCCTGGTGCAATGCTTGTTTCCTGTTAAATTAAATGTACGCACTGAGTTATCTCTGGCGTGTCTCTAGCAGATGCATTTGAAATTTTAACGATATTTGCAGACTTACGCTAAACTGCAAACATCTAAGGAACCCTGTTTACAACCAACAGTGCATTCAAAAGTACTTATCCCTCAATGTAGTTTAATATACTAAACGTTTTAATGCGATATGTTTCATTAACTTCAATGCATCTGTGCCGCGGCTGTTCAAAAAGAATCTCTAACACACATTCATAACGTATTTTAATTGCTACAGTTTGAAAAGCTCAGTAGCAAACGCATATTGCTGGTGGTGGTCAGTTGTTCACTCACGTATTATTGAACGGTCGGTACTGGCAAGGAGTCGCGATGCGTGCTCCATGGAGTTTGGTGTCTCCCGTGGGATTCCTCCTGTGTTCTTCTGCGGCCTTGGTACTTGGCCAGGATGATGAGCCGGGTTACATTATAGCGGAGGATTACCAGGATGACGCGTTTGATGACGTGTAAGTTTCAACCATTCCTTTGTTTTGTTTAGATAAGCCGGCAAGCCCCTTTTTGGGGCTCCGTTTTTGTCTACCGCCCCGCCCTGTACTGCTGCTACTGCTACATAAATTTACCGTTCAATATGGCTTGTTGGAAGAAATAAGTATATTGTTATAGATAAGCTTGCCTTTGTAAAAACAAGGTCTATCTACTTATCATACGTTTTCTGTAAGATGTCTGTTTTGTGTAGACAATAAAGAAATTAGTTACTTACGAGAATAGGGAATATGCATGTTTTTTTTTGCAGTTTTCAGATTTTTCCCTTAACTTGCTTTGTGCCAAATTTCATGATTGTATGACAACAGGAAGTACCCTATAGGTTTTGGGTCCATTGCGATTACTATGAAAATCCAACATTTTTACAGCATAAACGGTCGTAGCGTTCGATTGCGTTGACCCCGAAGTTTGATTTTTTCAGAGCAATTGATATTAAATTCAGCTTGATACGTCCACGCGTTCTCGATATAAAGGTCTTGACACACGGACGGACAGACGGACGGACAGACAGACGGACGGACAACAAAGTGATCCTAAGGGTTCCTTTCAACCCAACATCTAAGTAGATCTAGATACAGTCATACTACAGTACAGTGGTTAATTAAAGTGATGTAATACTCCTCAGAACCGACGGGAGCAGCGCATGTCCATCAGAGCAAAGGTTTCGTGTACGCGAGACGTGTAATATAGACGGTGTTGATGTGCCCTGCATCAGGATGCGATGTTGCGACGACTATGTTCATATCTCTGGGAGGTGAGTTGAGTACTTACTGCGATCGGCTGCTGCCTTGGTACTTGTAAGAGCTGTTGTGTGTGCTATGCTTCTTTCATTGTTATTGATTTAATAAGGGCACGAAACACTCATGGGTGATAGATAAAATGTGGTTCTAGACCAAGTTCTAGACGGACCTTATGAACATAAAAAACCTGTCTTGTAAAGTAATTACGTCACAATTCTAGATGCATCCACAAGTCCATAGAGCCGTGCAGCCTGAGACTCTGCGAGCAGGCGTGCGAGGTGAAAGAAGACAAGATGTGGTGCACGTGCAAGCCTGGCTTCCGCTTCGACGACAATCGCTACAAGACCAGGATTCAGCCATATTGTATAGGTGAGGTTTGTAGTAGGCAACATTAGCTGTATTTACCGGCGAACTTTCATTCCCTAAGAGCGCGTGCTCGCTACAACGCTCCCTAATAGTCAATGAATATGGTGTTAATAGTTAACGATCATTAAAATCGGTCTAGCCGTTTTTGAGTTAGCTAGGTCACAAAAGAGATAATAGTACTCCGCTATAGTGCAATTTTAACAAATCTTCGTTGGTGGTGGGTATATATGCATGACGGATTACTATCAGAATAGAGTAGCTGCAGTGCAAGATATACCATACTGCATCTGTACGTAGGCTTATCACATACCTCGCAGACGTGGACGAGTGCCTCCGATACAACGGCGGCTGCGAGCACAGCTGCGTCAACGACCCGGGCGGTTACCACTGCGAGTGTTCGCCGCCGTTCCTGCTCGCGGGCGACGGGAGGAGCTGCCAGCGGCCCATGCCCATGCCTATGCCGATGCCTCTTACTATTGCGGTGAGATTCTTTTGGTTATGTGATCCTGGTAGGTCTTTGCTCGACTTAAAGGTGCTCCTAGACGGGCCATATTTTCACTGCAATATGTGGCTGGCAACTATTGATTGGTGTCTTTTTCTAACATGTGAATAAGAGAGGGACGCCAAATAGTTGCCGGCTACATATTGAGTAAGTTTATATACTCTTTGCATATTGCAGCAAAACCTGGCCCGTTTTAGAGCACCATACTTCAATTATGGCCTGTTGTGTTGGATCCTCTAACATGTACAGTACGGGGCCTTTGGCACGTCGAGACGGAACCCGAGGTGCCATGAGTATGATATTCGGCGTATGACTAAGCGAGAGAGAGAGAGAGCGAGACGAGACCCGACGTGCCAAAACAAAGGCCCCGTACTGTAGTTATCTTTGGTAGGGTATGTAGGAAGGTAGATCTGCATGCACGCCATATTTACACCGTATTGTCTATCTGACGGGTCTGTCCAATGGGGATTGCTAGGACAAAAGAGATGGCGTGAGGTGTAAGATTTGTACTTTAAACGCCATGGTTCAGTTAACATACTTCTAGGTGGCGCTAATCTTATAATAAATCCCATATATTTTAGCGCCATCTCGTGGTATTTGCAATTTTTCGATGGTGCTGCACCAAGCGATAATGGCCTCGAACTAAAGAAGTTTCCGTAGCATCTCAGTTTACGCAGATGTCATATCGTGTTCTAGGTGGTCTATCTGTATTAGTATAATATTATAGTATCTGTGGTTTCAGCCACCACTGCCCCTGATCCGGGCATCGTCGTCGCGCTGCTTCGCGCCGTGCGACACAGTGACCAGGCTCGCACGCAGGGTGAAGCAGTTGGCCGACCAACTGCAGACCATGCATGTCGTGCTGAAGAAACTCGTCGAGAGCTCCGCTTTCGGTGATGCCGGTATGGAGGAGTCCGTTTTTGGGTTCCGTACCCGAAGAGTGCCAAACGGAACCCTAATTTTTAAGCCTCCGCTTTCCGTCCGTCGCGTCGGTTCGTCAGCAGGCTCTACTATGTCATGAACCGTAATAGGTACATAGAGTTGAAATCACAGAATGTGTAAGTATACCTGTATTCTGTTGCCACTATAGCTTTAGCAACAAATAATGACGATTTTTTGCCATACAAACGTGTTTTTTGAACTTTTTCTTGTACGACGGTGCCTGACCCTACATGTGAGAGACCGACTCGCACTTGACCAATTATTTACGTACTTAAGACTATTTCGGGGCTTATTTTATCCAACTGCGTTTTGGGGGAAACGAAGGAAGGGGGTCAGAAAGAGGTTAGCAGATGATGATCAGAAAACATGGTAACATAATAATACTTTCAATTGGATTTATTGACAGTTTCCTATTCAATTTCCAGATGAGCCGAACTTCCCAGAAGGCGAGAGTCAGCACCGAGTTCTGGACTCTATGGCGCCTCTGGAGGGTGGCTATTGCCGGTGTGAGCGCGGACCCAGGGTCAGTTGCGTCATCTTCTGATCAGCCTGGATGTAGAACTGCTTGCCAAACATGGTTCTGCTTCCATCTAATGCTTTCTAGCCTCTAACTAGAACTTCTCTCTCTTTCTCTCTGGGTGTAAGTCTTTAGCAAATCATTTGGACGATCGTCCGACTATCTTGTCCTTCAGAGCTGCTTGGAAATGCTTTGTTCTTACACCCTTACCTATGACAGACAATGACAACTCTTCTGTTATTTCAACTGAATAAACAATTTCGATTCTTTCCGATTCTTTTGGTAACATTATTAGCGTTTAAAAAGTGTATTTTATGAAGTTTTAGGTTAGCTATCAAGTTGCCTGTTATATTAGATAGGGTATAGCAACTTATTCCCTTTAGGCTGAGCGAAGATTTGAACGCACGCACGGACGGCCCCACGGTTGTGCCCCCGCCCCCAGCTCTGAATTAAATGGCAGTGTAAAGTACTCACACCTGACTGAAATGAAACTCTTCTTATTTTCCCAGAAGTAGGCAACCATCAATAACGTTTAATATCCCTGTCCCCAGGGCCCCGCCGGCGCGCCAGGCATGGAGGGCCCCAAAGGCGACGCGGGTCCCCGGGGCCCCCGAGGCGCCAGGGGCCCCGCGCCGCAGTCGATGGACTTCGTTCTGCTACTCGTGAATGAGCTGAGGCATGACGTCACTAATCTGGAGCAACGAGTCTATACTAAGGGTGAAGAGTGAGTATACTAGGAGCAGATAAATGGCGAGGGTTCGGCAAACCACCGGCGGCGGTCGGTAGCGGAGCTGGGGCGGGACGGGGGGCAATACAAGAAATTGTTACGCCAAGTGGGCGGTTCTAAAGCGGGCCGGGGCGGTTGAACCTACACCTACCTCACACACACCCTACACTTACATGCTATTATGAGAGTTCTCTATAAATCCTTGCAAAGGCAAATTAATTAATAAAACCGTGCAGGTATTTATTGAGCGAGCGAGCGAAGCGAGCGAAGGGCTACATTACGACAAGATAGGAGATTAGGAGCATAGTATAAATAAGAACTATTAAGTTCACTAGGCCCCTGTTCGCATGGTAACTACCTACTCTTTCTCAAACGGCTAGGGTTGTCGCTTAGCGCCGCGGGTTACGGTGCGCATTTGTTGCATCGTCTCTCGTCGCTCGCTGCACGGTAATACAAGTACCTACTTACAGGTGATGCCCCGTATTCTGCCTGTGAGTGCCGCTTGGAGGGGGTATACTTCGCGTATTGTAAAAAGATCACGTCTGAAGTAAGGCAAACGAGAAAAAAGCTTGCATAGCCTTGTCTCGTAGCACGCGAAGGACGCGAGATTCGGCAATGTGTGCGTGTGGCGGCGCGTGCTTATACGGAATGCAATGTAGCTGTGTGTGCGCCTGTTCTCGCTGATTTGTTTGAAGTGAACCTGGCGTGTTAGGAGGCTGATTTTGCTTTCGTCTGTGTCCATTTAAGTATGTATGTCTGTCTTGCTTCGAAAAAATGAGACCCATTTTGAAAAAAAACCCATACATTTAATTTCCAAATCACACCATTAATTGATATAGATAATGGTAATATTAAAAGGTAAGATTCACAAGAAATGTATCACAAGATTGTCATTTTGATATAGAATGTCTACCATGGCATTTGTCTCAAGTAAAAAAGGAGTAGGTGAGTAGGTAAGATTTAGTGCTGGTATAGCATATGGATTTGTTTGGGATTTCTTTTCAGCGGTGAAATGTTTTCAGCATATTCCCATTTGTTTTTGGCGTCCAGCCATGCATTTGATAATAATTTTCACGAGGAAATCTAAAAATAAAGGTTAGGTTCATAAATACAGCTAAAACCATCAAATAAGTAAGCATTATCAGTTGTCAAAAAATATATCGATAGTCAATGTCTCCCATCACTATAGACATTTCTTGAACGGATATGTAAAATATGAATAGTTGTAAATATGCCACATTGAACGTATAGAGACATTCCTGTACCAGAATAATGTGGGAAATACCCAATCCTATCTTACCCTAAGTTATGATCTCCCAAATAACATTAAAAATACGAAAATCTATTAATAACACACTTATTACTTACGGGTAGAAGCTGAATGATTTTATCAGTGCTTTGATGATTTCTCATGTAAATTTTGTAACCCCTTGATAGCGGACGACATTCTTAATACAAAATGTACTGATTTTCACTTTGTACTTCCAGACCCGACCGCTTCGACGTACAAAAGGCGTGGCGCCGCCACCGCAAGCAAGAGATAATCAACCAGGGGCGCAGAAGCGAACAGGGGCTGGCCGCTTACACCGCCCCAAGTCTCGAGGTGCACGCTACTGAAACGGAGCCTACTTCAGATCACAGTCTAAACACAGTGAAGATTTCTCCAAATGGTATTTTTGTCCATTATCTTTAGAGAAACAGCTTTGGATTGGTTTCCACAGACTATTTAATCACTGGCTAAAAGTTCAAAGCTCTATCTCAGCCTCACCGTGTGGGAAAAGGCGTTATCCATCCGTACATCCTCGGTTTACAGCTTTATTATTATTACAAGCCTACTATGCCCCACTACTAGGAAAAGGCCTCTCTCTCCCTATTCCACACTATCCGATTCTGGGCGGTCTCCCTCCAGGCCTTATCCCATTTATTTACATTACAGCTAAATCCGTGCGTTTACTCGACATCCATGCATACAACGTTGTTGAAGTTACAGTTAATTTCCAGGACTCAGCGGCGAAATACATCACCAGGAGGCGACAACAGAGATGCGTCTAAAAGCGGAAACCGAGCCATTCGACATTGCCTCAGACGGCTCAGACTTTCCTCCGCATGTCGAGGAACAACTGAGGAAACTCAAGATTCTCGCCAATGTGACTATGGACGATGAGGAGGATGATCTGGCCGACTTTGACTATAGCTTCTACTAGGAATACATGATGCGAAAGAGATAGTTGCACTTTCATTTACTTACACATACATGTGACTTTTGATGGGTATCATCGGACCGGACTTTGGTAAAAGATATCACCAAAACGTCACACTGGTAATCAGTGACGACGATTTACCTATTGCCCTATTTCAATCCCGCAGTGCACTATTTACCGCAGTTCTGTTTGTAAGCTAGATTGCAGATTTGACTAAACCTGTAGCCCATTTCTAACGAGGAAGATAAAACAATCAAGTGATTAATACGATACTCTATTTCGAATTTTCGATAGCAATACTATTAAATATGTTACTCTGTTCAATATACCTTCATCGATTTGAGCATTTAGTAAAAGAGGACGAGCGGATAGGGTTTTATCATCCACGAGCTTACATTGACGGTCGTGAGTACCCGCTTCTCCAAATGGCTGATATTTATAATATGTCAGTCAGTCACCGATATGACATCACTTTTACTAAACACTCAAAGCGTCAACTCACCTTCTAAACTAAGCCCACGTACTCACCATATTCATGTGAACAGTGAATTCATCTGAACTCGTTGGTTTGGAAAGATCTCAGAAATCACTTGTCAAATAAAAAATGTTTTCCGTAGGCCCGTTTTGAACGTAGACTGGGCGGACATAAAGTATTAGCTGAGCCTAGAGTTCAGAAACGTTGCAAACATGGGCTTAGTCTGTCTTTCGTTAGGTAGTTGTTTAGCTCGGCACGCTGGCTTGGTACTGCGAGGTGAGTCGTTTCAACTCGTTGGACTTGGCGTTGTACTCTTTAGAGAAGGGATGGTCGGGGTGCGTGTCTAGCAGTTGGGCCAGGTAGCGGGAGGCGACCTGGAATCGTGGAATGGAAATAATGTTAAACCTTCAAATGCAGAGATTGTTCCTCTCCTGGCCGAAAAGGAAAAATATTTGACATTAAAATCAGGGGAAATTAAGTTTTCATCCCATTGCAATAGACATTAATTGACATCTTGTTACCCACGGTCAAAGTCTTGGACTTTGTTGTCCACAAGCCACAGTAAAGCTTAACCACTAATCTGTGAGTAATTTTTAACAACTACTTTTCAATTGTTAACAGCCGATTCCGCCATTTCCACTGGCAAGGGGTTAACAATAGCGTCCGCGGTCTCGTCTGTCAAGTGTTTGAATCTCGATGCTGACCATGTACTGTACACGTACAGTCAACATCAGATATCTGTGAGCACGCAAGGTGCTCAAATAAACAACCAGAAACTTCTACACCACAGCCAGTGTTAAAATTATGTGAACACTCAGAGCTATTTATAAACTAAAGGAACTAAAGTCACTAAAGTGACAACCTCAAATCCGACAGCTCTTTCGAGGTGGCCACAGATTCCATTTCCAAACACACCATTTTAATTAGTTTGCTTAGTAGGTATAGTTCGTGTCGCCCCCCAAATCGCAGGCACTAACTAGCGTAACTAAAGAATGTACAGATATGGAGAACACCATACAGATTGTTTAAGATGGCGAAACCTATTGGCGATGACGTACCTCCGGCGGCTTGGAGCCGTGGCCGGCCGCCGTCGCCAGCCCCGGCAGCAGGTCGGGGTGCTGCGCCTCCGTCAGCATCAGCCCCTGAGGGAGAGCACGTACCTCTGGCGGCTTGGAGCCGTGGCCGGCCGCCGCCGCCAGCCCCAGCAGTAGGTCGGGGTGCTGCGCCTCCGTCAGCATCAGCCCCTGAGGGAGAGCACGTACCTCCGGCGGCTTGGAGCCGTGGCCGGCCGCCGCCGCCAGCCCCGGCAGCAGGCCGGGGTGCTGCGCCTCCGTCAGCATCAGCACCTGAGGGAGAGCACGTACCTCCGGCGGCTTGGAGCCGTGGCCGGCCGCCGCCGCCAGCCCCGGCAGCAGGTCGGGGTCCTGCGCCTCCGTCAGCATCAGCCCCTGAGGGAGAGCACGTACCTCCGGCGGCTTGGAACCGTGGCCGGCCGCTGCCGCCAGCCCCAGCAGCAGGTCGGGGTGCTGCGGCGCGCGCGCCTGCGCCTCCGTCAGCATCTGCTCCGCCTCCTCCCACATGCCTGCCGGAGAAAACGCAATTATATCACCGCACGATCTTTCCTGTCCTGTCTTGGTTTGCTGGAGGAAATCTCTTAGCTCTTTAGCATGCACGAAGCAACGTGACAGTGGGCAATCGCCGCGTCATGTGCTCCTCTAATAGCATCGTATCGTCTTGTTTCGTGGAAAAGCGAGCGAC
Source organism: Argyresthia albistria (assembly GCA_963457715.1). Taxonomy (NCBI): domain Eukaryota; kingdom Metazoa; phylum Arthropoda; class Insecta; order Lepidoptera; family Argyresthiidae; genus Argyresthia; species Argyresthia albistria. The sequence goes on from OY735260.1 coordinate 5,869,955, forward strand.
AGGCCTCTTCGTTTTATATGTATAGCTCTCGCACCCCATGACGAGTGACAGAAACATTTTTGTCACGGTGACCCCAGTCACTCGCGCGAGCCCGAGACATTATTTTAAAGTCCAAGATTATCCGGTTTTATCCAGTGTTTAAAGGGCTCTACTCACGATGCAATCTGACTTGCAATCTGTTGCTGCAATTTGTCCTTCTCTCTGTCTATCTTCCTGTCCTATCCTTCTCTATCAAGCAAGCAAGGCAACAAGTTGCAGCATCAGATCGCATCGTGATTAGAGCCCACAAGTGACCTCTGGAGGCGGCGGCGGCGGCGCCCACGGCGGCCGGGCCCGCGCCCAGCGCCCCGAGCCGCTCCGACAACTCCATCACACTGTAGTGGGCGTCCTGCACTCCTGGTCCACCCTGTAACAACATCATAAGTTCAGCCAAATCGGTTTGCTGCCCGTCCGTCTGTGTGTCTGTGAGTTCTATCTCACAAATCATACAACGAGAGGTAGAGTTGAAATTTTCACAGAATGTGTAATCTGTTGCTGCTACAGCAACAGATTATGAACTAGTTACTCGACCTTTAAAAAGATAAGGGTGTACCTATACAAGAAACATGATTTTTGTACTTTTTCTTGTACAATAGGGCAGAACCCTTTGTCTGAGAGTCCAACCAATTAGCACTTGGTAATAAATGATTTCCCACCTGAGACAAGTTGAGCCAGGCCTGCGCGAGCTGGCTCAAAGTGCCATCGTCTTCAATGTCCTGCAGTAGCTTCAGCTGTTTCCGGGCCAGGTCCGGCCGGTGCATTGCCAACAGACACTGAAGTGTGAACGCCCGGAGCTCCAGGGATTCCGCTCCATGGAGGATTCTGTAAGATAATTTTCTCAAATTAGTTGAAGCACTAGTTAAGAAGCTAGTTTGGATACCTATAGAAATGTTAGTTAGACAATAGACTAAAATACAGACTATTGATGTGAGATACAATACCCAAATATTCATTAGTATTTGTTATAACAAAAATAAGGTGTAAATTAATATCCTAGTACATGGCCCTTCTATTATAAGTTTTCTGTATATTTGTTAATTGTGTATTACAGTACTAATTAAAATACAAATTATGAACAAATCTGTACATCTTACTTACTTGAGAGCTGCTTCATAGTTCTCTTCGTGGTAATAGATTGTAGAAGCAACAATTAGAAAGACTTCATTCTGCAGTTCTGTGCCCTTTGCAACCTGTAGGGACAATAATGTCGATATTGTAAAGTAATTATAGCAAACCAACTAAACAAAAGAATGGAATACTGGTCTAGCCCTTGGGCTGGCAAATACCCGCAGCGGGCAGATTTCAAAATAAGTTGACTGGCTGACACCCGCAGCGAGTGGACTAATAAACTAATGATTTTTTTAGAAATGTATTATTTTTAGGTGATAAACAGGTTGGTGTTGTACATATTGTATGAATAAAACAGAAAGTTAGTAAAAAAGTGCTTAATTTAAAACATATTTGGGTTCTTGTCATAAAAACGGAAAAAGTCATAAATGCTAGGTTTGACCTTGGACAGCTAGGCTCACGAATACATTATTGTTTTCATTCTTAAACATTAAACTAGCTTGTTTCATGGCAATTCTAAAAATATAGGAAGTTCCTATCCTTTTGTACAATAATACGCCGTGAGCAAAGTTTTAGTAGGCGCTGGAACAGCCTGCAGTGATTACCCACAGAGACTCTGCCAGCCTCTGCCAGTTGAGCGGAAATTTTAAAATGCGGACCGCCACGATAAAGGTAGGTAGGATAGGTAGTTGAGCACATGGCAGAAAACATGTAGATCTCACTATCCTCCTGGGTAGTCCAACAAGCAACAAATCAACACCAAAATAACACCAATGAAAAATAATGCAGACTTGTGCCCAGTAAAGGTAGGTATCGGAGATGGGTTGTGTAAATCCTTATTCCTTACCCTTGCATCAATGTCTGCAACAATAGCAGGTTTGTTTGCCTGCGGCGAGAGATAGTCCACCAAAGTCTTCAGTGGCTGCAGCATGGGATCAGCATTCTTTATCTCCTGCTGCACGATACGATGGTTCCCTTGCGCTATGTAAGAACGGTAGAGGAAAGCATCCTTTTGAAGACCAACTAACGGTGAAGACGGCTGGAAAGAAGACAGGAGAGAGAAGAAGGTTATTTTATAGTTAATTCTAGGGGTGATGTTGTGCAGTACAGTATCTATAAAATTCTGATATTCAGGGTATGATAGAATCATATTTCACAATGAAATACAGCAAGCTGTGGATGAAAACATCACCTAGGTACGCCGACGTCACCTGACTTATCTCCTGTGTCGAAACAAAGCTTGAATCGAATTCTCAGTGGGTATAAAAAGTCAGAGAATTATACTTACGGATAGGCTCAAAGCCTCGTTGATCGCTTGTTGGTAGTTTCCAACGTAAAATGCGTTTTTAACATCAAATAATTCATCAACATCTTGCTGCTGACGTGCCATTTTGGAGTTTTGTTTGACAGACAATCAGACAAACAAGTCACTGACAAGTGAGTGATTGACAATTGACATTGACAGTTGACAGAAAGTTATCCCCCTGTTCCGAGTCACGCCAAAATTGATTACAGCGTCTATGAACTATGAAGCCGTTCGGAGTCAGTTTTGGCGATATAAAACAATGGCATCGTAGACGCTGTATGTAATCGATTATGGCGCTGACGGCGTTGTCATGGAATGTGACAACGTTATCTGTCTGTCAGCTGTCAGCCTGTCAGTCACTTGTCCAACAAAACCTGTAATCGTAAAAGGAGTATAGTATAGAGATGGCACATCGTCAGAAAAAAAGAAAAAAGAAAGAGATGACATAATACGAATCTTTTTTGTGTAAGCGAGAAACAGTAACGATCACCTGTCCCTTACCCGCGTATGCGTTTTTGTTGTTGGCCACAGAATTGTCAAATGCTTGTTTGCTCTTGTTTTGACAGATGAGTGGCAGAAAATCTCTGATTTTGAACCTTATGCTTATTGAGAACCAACTCTATCTCCATCTCAAAGGTGTACGCATGCACTCCGTCTATTCCTTTCTCTGTCTACGCCTGTAATCGATTATGGCGCTAACGGCGATGTCACGGAACGCGACCTCTCATTGACGTGACAGTGGATAAGTGTTGCTAGAAAAAGCTTTTCAAAATATAAGATTTTGTCATTTGCTTTTGCTACCATGCCCTGCACTGCGGCCTGCGAGGCCTGCAAGCAAGACGGAGTGCATCAGACGGAACGGAGACGGAAATCCGCAGCAAGCTGAGGCAACAAGAAAAGAGATTTTCCTTAATGCCCGTTTTCATATTGATTAGTGAAAAGTATAGCTGTAAAGTGTGGCTGTAAAGTCTGAAGTTCGAGTAACGTCTGGACAGCCACTGTTAAGTGTGCGTCCCTCTTTCCCCTCCACTCGCAGCGTGCCTTCACTCGCTGTAGGCAATGGCGGATCCAGGAAGGGGGGGGGGGCATGGGGGCTATGGCCTCCCCCAAACGACCAAGGAATTTATTTTTTTACTCAACTTTTCGGTTCAGGTGCACTTTTAAACAGCATACTCAGAAGAAACAGAAATATATTTGCCATACCTAGCCATGTGATTTCACCGGGGCGGCTGCTGGCGTCGCCCTATGATTTCGTGTGTTCCTCATGGTCCAGGAATTTGATTATCTTTTCGTTTCAATTTAGGTGCACTTTTTACACAGCAGATAAAATCGAGATGCCGTATGGGTTTTTGTACCAGCAAAGGGCCCAAGATTTTCATTCTTTTGAGTCAAATGTTCGATTACATTCAGGTGCACTTTTACATATGTACCATACTCAAAAGAAACAAGTAGAACTCATATTCGCCATGGTAGCCATGTAAATTTTCTACTCATTTTTGGAAGCATCCAGATATTTCATTATTTGGACAAAACTTTTTGATTTGATTCAGGTGCACATTTACACCGCATACTCAAAAGAAACTGAAATATATTCGAAATGCTAGCCATGTGATTTTTTCGGGGCGGCTTGTGCCGCTCTATCAGTTTTTATATCCCAGTGGGCCCAGGAATTTCGTTCTTTGGACTCAGTTATCCGATTTAATTCAGATACACTTTTACACAGCATACTTAGAAGAAACAGAATATATTTGATATGCTAGCCATAGCTATTTTCTGGGGCGGCTTACGCCGCCTGTTGAATTGTATAAGGTTCTCCTTAGTTGACTTGTTAGCCATGGGGAATTTCCGGGGTGGCTGACGTCGCCATAAGAGTTGGTTTTATGAGGTTTTCTTTACTCGACTTGCTAGCAATGGGAAATTTCCGCCCCATTAGTGCCCGTTGGTCTGGGTGAATTTATTGAAAGTTTGTCAAAAGCGGGACAAGGCGCGTAACTTTATGTCGTAAACATTAAATATACCTACTTACTTACTAAATATACTTTATAAATAAGATACTGAACACAGTCAAAATGCCCCCCCCAAACTGAAATCCTGGATCCGCCCCTGGCTGTAGGCCCGTTTATATTTTGGTTAGTGTAAAGCGAGCAACGTCTGGACAGCCACTGTTAAGTGTGAGTGATTTTACTAATCAGCAAAGTAAGGCGAATAGAAGCGTGTTCTATTTTTTGCGAGCAGCCACGCCCCGCGTGCCCCTCCTCCCCCTCCACACGCAGAGCGCCTAAATTCGCTGTTTACTCAACAGCGTTGGGGCCTCAGAACAATAACTAAAGCGTGCGTCGTCGGGACAGCAAATTCGACTGTTTGACGCTCAATAACCGGTTTCTACTAATCAGAGACACTACTTTACACTTAACACTTCACAGCCCCGTTATGAAAAATGGGGGGGGGGTGTTTTTTTAAGGTGGTAAATATGATACCATTGCCTGTTCAAATTTCATAAAAGTAGCCTGTTCCATCTGGTTAACTTATTTTTAAAAGCTTTTATTTAACTTGCACTGCATGTATGGTATGTTTGAATTTTGTTTTCTTCTTTTTAGGGAATTAAATTTAAGCTTTTTTTTAAAAATATTTTTACTTTTAATTTATTATGTCTAAGTAATATGTAGCGTAACTAACTGCACATTTCAGTTAAAATCGTTCCAGAAAACATCAAACTAAATAATAATATGATTTATTTTGTGATGAAGAAAATCAGTAGAAAAGAGCGCTCGTTTGCAAAAGAGCGCTTAAAAAATAGAGCTCTGGCTATGATCCAATAAAAAGGGCCAGAGTCACAGACTTCAATAGTAGTTGTATATATCGATGGCCAGAGTATTGCATTGATGTACAATAAGAGACATACAGATAAAAAGTTGGTCCATGTTCTTGGTTGCTCTTTCTTTCGATTGATTCACAAAACAAAAAATATATTTGCAATGATTTGACGCTAATAAACTGATGGATCACATCAGCAAAGCTGTCTTTTATTTTCAAATCAAGGCTTAACCACAGATTAGATAACAGTTGGCCAAACAAAAATAGTTGTGATTAACCATAACCATTTACTAACTTAAATAATTGAAACCAAATAAAGCCATCAGCTTGATTCTCTGCTTGAGCTTCTGTAAGTGTAATATAGGTAGTCAACACACCCAAATATCAGTAACAAATATTTCCGCCTATATTGTGCGACAGATGTTCCTGTTACAGTTGAACCACCCTTCCTACAGTTGAACCACCCTTCCTACAGGGCTCGTACTTCATACACTACGGACAATAACATTTTGTCGAAGGGACCAGTCTTTGTTTGCCAACTTTCTCAAGAAGAAGCCAGGTAGTCGCACCTGGCTGGCGTAGGGATGGGGAGAGGAGCGGGATCTGGGTATCGATGTTTGGGGTAGCACATACCTACAGTGTTAGTTGTGTTGTGCGAATATTGGACCCCGGATTTTATGAATTTGCGAGTAATAATTTACTGGTCTGTGAATCACGTCATTAAAATTAGAAAGCATCTACAGAGAATCGTGTAACTCTTAATTAATGGGCTTATTTAGTTTTACACGTTACACTTAATTCCTATATAGTAGGTTAGTTTGGTATGCAAAGTCAAGTAGCGAAGGGTTAATTAAGCCCGTCAGGAGATATATTTATTGCGATCTTGCAAATTGTCCTATATGTAAGTAATTTAGAAATTTGTTCTTTGACAGATAACATGGTTTACATAGATTCTACTTACTAAAATAAGGAGATACTTAATTAGGAACATTTTTCGTAAATAGGAGGGATCAGTGACAACCGAACTAGTGAAAACACTGTATCTCGGTTGACAAATTCTAGATATAAGGTTACAATACAATCTCCCCACACTAGGCGAACCTGTATCGTGGGTGCCAAGAATTGGGATTAATTAATTTTGAGAGTATGCCCGGTTTCGGCATTAGCACATAAATTTAGTGATATTATTATTATTAGTTAAGTAGTAATATTTATTTAATTATTTTTTTATATATATAATATAACATAATAATTTCATATAATATAATATAATAATTCTGTGTCGACATATTTTTTCCTACACTAGTATTTAACTCGGGGACGGTTCCGACAACCAAAAGGTAACCCAAAGAAGTGTGAGCTCTGGATAAGAACTTATTGATAAGATAAGACAACATAGCTGCAATGTTTATAGAAACTTTTGTATTTGTGCTTTTATCTAGTCTCTTTCAACTCTTCTAAGGACTGTAAACTGTAATTAACCCAATAGTTAATACAACTGCTATTTAAGATAAAGCTTAGGATAAGGCTTAGTTCTTATCTTCTAGAAAACTTGAGTGATAAAAAATATGCAAAATTATGGGTGGTGGTATAGTAGTGTTAAATGTGACTAAACTTCACTCTTACCCCGTACCCCCTACTCCGGGAGTAACTAGCCTCTAGCCTTCCCGCGAGTCCGTGAACAATTATGTCCGTGACTTTGACAGTGGGTACCAAGTTGCATGGAAATAGAAGCGGTTTTCCTAGGTGCAACTTGTACGCTTTGCTTGTACGCAACAGTTGGCTTTTATTACCTACGCCTTAGGGGTTAAAACTTCATGGGCGTGAACTGTCATTTTTGTGAAGCCTTTTATTTTGTGAAGACTTTAGTGTAGTTTCTTACTCTTTACCAAGGCGGTGACAGATGGTGGCTCAGGGATGTGCGTAGATCGAGAGGCAGACCACCCACCGACGTTGGTCGGATAACATCGCCAAACTGTATGCCCGGCAACAGTGAATTAAGCTGGCCCGGGACCGCAACAAAGAGGTAATGAAGAGGAGGCCTTTACTCAACGGTGGGTGCTGGAGGCTGGATAAATAGTTTACTCTTGTAAAGTAGCAGGCAATTAGCCGGCCCTTTGCAATGCAAACAATCACAATTCTCAGGTCTAGCCATCTTGCCTGTAGACAGTTCAGCCTGGTATTGTGTATAACGAAAAAACTGCCATAGTAACTTACTCTCACTCAAATCTCGACCGGTGTATGGCCCGGTCGACAACTCAAAGTTTGACGGGAACTCAAATTCATGGACCTACTGTCTCTCGCTCGGAAATGACACCAGCAGTGAGCAGATGTATGACATTTAAGAGGCTCTCAATTTGAGCAGTAGTCTGTGCGTTGCCGTACTTTACATAGTAGTAAGTACACTAAGTATTCAGGACATTCAGGTACAGTCTGCATAGCAATCACCTAGGCCGGCCTACGAAATTAGTATGACTGGCCCAGCTAATTGCGTTGCTGACCGTACATATACATACATGGTAATCCAGCACATAAATAAGAGCCTTAGTAATGTTTTAGTAATAACTGTCAATATTTCCGCAATCCGTAGCGTCTCATTCAAGCTGTGGGATAAGGATGCGAATAATTTTATGTCTCGAAATATCAATAGGGTGCAATGGCAAAATATGTATTTTATAACTTGGTGATATAAAGCAACAAAGGGTCTATTCGTTGTAAAGTGAACATGGGTAGCCCATCTTCGTTGTAAAGTGAACATGGGTAGCCCATCTTCGTTCTAAAGTGAACATGGGTAGCCCATCTTCGTTGCAAAGGACGGAGCGCGGTTCGAAAGAATCTGACACAACCTTTAGTACGATTTGATTCGTTAGAATTTAAGTCGTAATGTCATAGGAATTGAAATCACATTGAAAATTATTGTGGCTACAGAAATAAACGTTCTAACAGAATCATTATGACCGTACCCTGGCGGTGTTACTATTTGGCGTTGCTAGAATGATTTTGTCCTAAAGTCTTAAATAAACCTATGATTTTTCTGGTGTACATGATATTTTCATAAATGTATTGACAGGTAACAGTAAGTATATTGATATTTTTGAATTTGTCCCTTAGTGATTGATATATAACATACTACTTGCTAAACTACTTACGGGACCCTTTCATCACCCAATATCACTGTCACCCCAACAACTAGACTGTACTGGCGTGGCGGGCATCCCAAGTTCATGGACGTCAGTAAATCGAACAATGAGCCACAGGTAGTGGGTTTTTTTTACTTATTTTACCTTTAACACAGCTGCTTTACAAAACACCGGATGGCAGATGCGCGATGCGCTTTTGTCGACTGTACTACTTTTCCCCAATATTTAAATTTCGATTTACACAATTTAGGAACAATGTCATGAATAATATTGCACCTCCTTCCTTTGCAATTGAGAAAAAT